>JAABKJ010002350.1:0-28278 GCA_011634705.1 Andricus grossulariae
TTCACGAAACGTCGGCAAGTTTCGTAGTTTTGCACACGATTGAAACCCGAAAAAGCTTTAAATTTAAATTTATCATCTTCTATAATATTATTTGGGCTTACGAGAGGAGTACGCATAACATTGAACACGGAATTTAATCATCTTTTGTGAGCGAAGACGGTATGATATGAAATGAAAAAAGCTCAAACCGTTTGCTTAGATAGAAATTGGATTACGAGAACAAGGGGTTGAAAGAAGTTCAACCGTAAATATATATAAATATTATAAAAACAATAATAAATAGTGAAAAACATATCTTCTTTAAATCGAAAAATTATTAAGTTTTAGTTATTAATTATTAGTAATAAACGTTATTTTTTTGTTTTTTAATGTTTTTAATTTATCGCTGGTGAAAATGTCGAAAAATTGCAAAATGATAATGCTTATTGGTCAAAAATGATTTATTAGATATTACAGACATCAACATAGTGGTAAACAAATTTTTGCGAAACAATAATTTTTCGATTTTACAAATATATTTTTTGTATTATTTAGTATAGTGTTTATAATATTTATGCATATTTATGGTTAAACTATTGAGAAAAAAAGAATGAGAAAGAAATTTGAAAAAAGTACGAGGATGCGAACGCATGACGGCACACTCCAGCGTAGCACCTAGACCATTGCCCAATAGCAGTTACCTCGAGCCCTCAACAATTCGATCGTTAGTTATTTGGCACGGATTTCTTTCATCTCTTTTTTCTCGTAAACCGGTAACTATCGGAGCAAATACTTTCCGTGTTTCTCATTTCATATCAGGCCCTCTTTGCTCGAAAAAGATTATTAAAATCCGTAACCCCCGTTACGCTCATTCCCCTTCTTTGTTTTGGATTTCAGATACGAATTATCAATGGTTTCTCATTTATTGCATACAAATTTTACAATCAGATAGTACCCTAAGTACCTAAATATGAAATAATATATGTGACGTGGAACGAAGAAACCAGCCTGAGGATCGAAAAGTCGATTTTCCGGTTTTTATTAATTCTGAATAATGAAGATTTCTTTTGGAGCTCAGTTGGGAGGTGCTTTTATTTGCATCGCGCTTGACTCGTGCACTAACACTCTCACGCGTCGTGTCACTCGATCCGCGTGAATAGACAGTTTTTCCTGATAGTTTTTCCAGGCATTTTTTTAACTTTGTTTTCTAAGTCGTAGTAAACCATGAAAATTACACATAATATGATTATTATTTATTGCTATCATTCATGTTTGGCCGTAGTCGGCCGTGGTTCTCTTTCATATTTCTCGAGCATTCACACGGATATGGTCCGCTCAACTGTGTTAGTACGAGGGCCCCTTTGCTACCTGTTCGTATTTTCTTTCACTTTGATCCGCTTTTTCTTGTAAACCCATTTTCGGTCCTAAGGCTTCAACGTCACATATGAATAAAATCATCGGATAATAAATAACTTAAGCCTCTTAGAAATCTTCCAAATCAAGGAAGTCACGTTTCTTTCATTGAAATAAAATACATCATGTATTAAAAAGATAACTGTGTGTAAATAGGAATATTATTAACGTTTGGCTTTTCATTCGATTTACTCAAGATTATTTTTGTAGTGATACACTTTTGAAAAATCAATAAATACAGACGAAATGTTTGTACGATACGAATGATAGTCGCTATTATGAGCTATTTAAGAATAAAGCTTTAAATTTCATTACTGATATATGCTGCATGAATGTTTGCTTCATTATCAATAAGATTAATTTGAAATTTCGTAAGCATAATTTTTTAAAATATCGCTTCTTCACAGTGGATAATATTCAGGACCGTTAAGTCGTAAAACAACCCTCCGATCTCTCACCCACGACGTTACCCTAGGTCCAAACCTGGCGAAAGATTCTGACAGGAAAATTTCCAAACGTCCAAATAAATTTTATTACAAAATCTGTATCCAAACCAATCAATTTAATTCCGAGCATCATGTATTCCTATGCGAATAAATCTCGAATCGTATTGAAATATGGGTTCGGATTGTTTTCGTATTGAACCTCGTGTTTTAGGTTCACGGATTAAGATGGATTAAAAATTCAGATCAGATGAGCCTTGGATTTATTAAAATTGAGCTCACGGATTACAATGTGGTTTCAGATTCATTCGGATTGGATGCACGGCCTGGAAGGGATTGAAATGTGGTTTATGATTAAACTCACGGATTGAAACGATTGGAAGATGGGTATGCATTGAGGAGGATTGAAATTGGTTCAGGATGAGTTCCGGACTGAGTTGGATGGAACGTTGGATTGAGGATTGAAAGTTTGTTTCTGATTGTTCGCGGATTCATTCCAATTGAACTTTAATAGGACCGACAGATTAAGAAGAATCCGAAAGTCTTTCCGTATGAGCCACGGATTCATTCGGACTGGGCACATGGGTAACAAAGTTTGTCCAAATGAGCCCCAGACTTGCTCGTATTGCAAGCCCGGATTGAAATGGAATTATATGTAGCTTCTGATTTGTTTCGATTTGATTCGGATTGAACTTCGTTTTGGCGTATAGATTGTGAAGGAGAATGTGTGCAAGAGCGTTTTTCTTAATGACGCATACTTTTCAAGTTTCAAGGCTATACAACGGGCGACGCTTGGCGCCCACCATCCATTAGAGCGACGCAGATAATACAAACCTACTGTCTCTCGAAACCATTTTTTTCGGGACGGTGGACCCGATTCACAAAAAACCACTTGTCCAATTGACTTGAAATTTTACAAGGCAACTAAGCAAATTTATAGGTATTACCTTATCTAGGATTATGGCGAAAGCATTTGTTTAACTAATGTTTTTAATGCAAAATTTTTTCCGTTTTCGTTCACATTCACGAGGTTCTCTCCTTTCAATGGCTATCAAACACAAAATAAATTACCCAGCTTGCTCAAAATATAACAGTAGTCTATTCATAGATGGCTTTGACGTGATCAGTGGTGCATTTAAAGTTACTGTGCAAAAAAATTCAAAAAGTCACTGACTTATCAAATAGCCCTCGTACTCGAATATGAATGAAACGCATATCTTACCTGTGCCTTCTCTCATCAAATCTCTACCACTTCAGGTGCATAATAACGAAACAGGAACTTCGAATTTCGTAACGTCATATCTCTATTTATCAAAATATGCCAAAGGAAAGACCGATTTAGTACATTTTGTTTCTCACCATGTCCTATTTTTAATTGACAGGTACCACTGTGAGGCATGGGCGAGGAATCTTTCCGGGTCATTTAGTAGGTATATGAAGTCAATTTATTGCAAATTAGTCCAGGGAGGAAAGAAAGGAAGAAAGCATAAGAATATAGTTCAAAATGAGGCCATTCAATTCGTCGCTGGGTATTATTCTCCAGGGAGACAAGACTTACTGTGGTCCAGAAATGGATTTTCGCTGACAAATTAAGATAGAGGTCTTAATTTTTAGTAGATTTTAAAGTTAAACAAAAGAGAATACTCTGAATAAAATGCCGCATCAATCCCTCAAGGCCGAATTTCAATTTTCATTTTGTGTTAAGTGTTATGTTATTAAATGTTCGAAAAAAAATCAGATTTTCAAATATATTATTTTTTATCTTCGTGTAATCCAATATAGTACAACAGAAATCAATAGAAATTGAAGTACAGATACAAATATAAGAATAAGTGATTGAAGCAAAAATTTTGATGTTATAAACAAATTTTATAAACAAATATACATTTATAGAACTGTTATAGGATTCAATATTGTCTGTTCATGAACAATCATTTTTAAATACACCACAATGTTATTTTACATTAAAAATGTTGTCAGGCATAGGTATTAGTCATTGCTATTAACAAATTATATACACATTTGCATTATATTCGTGTGTTTTTACAGAAAAATATTATTTTTTCACAAAGCCTTGCGGACCGATGGCTTTTCTATATTATCTAGCTGAGAACTTTTATTCTAAATTAAGAATTTCAATGGTTATTAACAAATAATTTAATTGCGTTATAATCTTCATTTATTATAGAAAAAAATCTTTTTACTAAGGTATTTTAATTCTAGATCAAAAATCCAAATGTTTATTAACAAATGTCATATGTGAACAACTTTTTAATCTATCAATTTTTATGAACAAAAAACTATTTTGAACTAATTGAATTTGCCTGAATTACTTATTTGAGTAAAGCTGCTGCTTTCGGATGCAGATGTTTAACGAATTTCTTCTTCTTCGCCTCAGTCAGCTGTTGCCGATAGAGAATGAGTGGATCTGAAGAGGCCAACAAATAGTGAACTAAATCAACATTTGTAGCTATCCTTGAATAATTCCTGGTGTGATACTCCCTGCATGCTTTGAAATCATTGTTCCTGGCTTCCCGGACTTCTTCAGAAAGTTGACCGATTGGATGTATGGCAGCAGCTATTACTTTTCTCCCAAGAATTAGGATTTTATGGATTGAGGCTTGCATGTAGAACCACGGATAATTGTGAACAAAAATTTCAGCAGCTTCTGATGCAAGTTTTTCAAATTTCGAAGCATCCATTTCATAAGGAGCTGCCAGTGCTGTGAAAATGGAGTAGAGGTTCTCTATTAAATCAATACAGAGGTGGGTAGAGTTGACAGCACCATTACAGAATTTAATTATTTCTTCAAATCAATAATTAAGGGCTCATTTAGGGCTAATTTAATGCCCTAATGCCAAATAAAGGGATTCAAATTCCGAATGTCTATTTTTACAGAATTTTTCGGCTCATTTCAGGCTCACGAAATATAGTGAAAAAATGTTTTAAAAATTGTTTGTTAAAATTGTTTAAACAATTTGTTAGAAAGAATTTGAACAAAATTAACTAAACTAATTTTTTCATACCAAATCTTTAGTCTCATAAACGGCTCTATGACTATCGCGGTTTTGTAAAATTTTTCATGTATCTTTGGAACATTAGGGTAACATACCGAAAGCTGAAAGATAGCAGCACCACCTTAGAAAAATGGTCAAGGGTTCACAATTCAAAATCTCTATTTTTTAAGGAACGTTCGGCTTATTTAAGGCTGACGAAATATAATGAAAGATGTAAAAAAATTGTTTTAACAATTTTTTAAAAATAATGTGGAAAAAAATTATCTACACAAATTTTTTTCTTACCATATCTTTAGTCTCATAAAAGGTTCTCTGAATATCGTGGTTTTCTAAAATTGTTTACGTATTTTTGTAACACTAGGCTAAGATACCGAAAACTGAAGGATAGCGGCACCACCTTAGAAAAATGGTCAAAGGTTGAAAATTTCGAATCTCTATTTTCACAGGAATTTTCGGCTCACGAAATATAATTAAATTTTTTTTAAAAATTGTTTAAACAATTTTTTAAAAACAATTAAAAAAAGATAACTAAACAAATTTTTTCATACCATATCTTTAGTCTCATAAAAGGCTCTCTGAATATCGTGGTTTTCTAAAATTGTTTATTTATTCTTGCAGCATTCGGGTAACATACCTTAAGCTCAAAGATAGCAGCACCACCTTAGGAAATTGGTCAAGGGTTCAAAATTTCGAATCTCTATTTCTACAGGAGGTTTCGGCTAACGAAATATAATGAAATTTTTAAAAAAAAATTGTTTAAACAATTTTTTAAAACAGTCTTTTAAAAACAATTAAAAAAAAACCGAAACCAATTTTGTTCATTCCATATCTTTAGTCTTATAAAAGGCTCTCTGAATATCGTGGTTTTCTAAAATTGTTTATCTATTTTTGCAACATCAGGGTAACATACTGAAAGCTCAAAGACAGCAGCACCACCTTAGAAAAATAATCAAGGGTTCAAAATTTCAAATATCTATTTTTACAGGCATTTTCGGCTCATTTAAGGTTCACGAAATATAATGAAATATTCTTTAAAAATTGTTTAAACCATTTGAAAAAAAATAATATAGAAAAAAATTAACTAAACCAATTGTTTTATACCATATCTTTAGTATCATAAAAGGCTCTCTGAATATCGTGGTTTTCCAAAAATTTGTATGTATTTTTGCAACATTAGGGTAACATACCAAAAGCTCAAAGATAGCAGCACCACCTTAGGAAAATGGTCAGGGGTTCAAAATTTCGAATTTCTATTTTTACAGGAATTTTCAGCTCATTTAAGGCTCACGCAATATAATGAAAATTAAAAAAAAATTCAAACAATTTAAAAAAATTAACTAAACAAATTCTTTTCCGTACCATATCTTTAGTCTCATAAAAGGCTATCTGAATATCGTGGTTTTCTAAAAATGTTTATGTATTTTTGCAACATTAGGGCAACATAGCATTAGAAAATTCTTGTATTTTTGATTTCCCGTGGGGGGAGGGGGAGGCTTCCCCTGAACTGAAGGAAGTGCGAGAGACTCGCCTTTTCTATATTTTATTTTTATTGTGGTTTGGTACCCCTACACTCGACCTGAGAGTCGTTATCCCTAGATTTTAGAAAAGGGATTTCGCGAAACGGGTGATATCAACAATAATTCTGATATACGAAATTCTCCCAACACTGAATTTATTTTCAATAAAGAAAAATAACATGATAGCAAGGTGTTCAAAAAATAAGAAACAAAGGACACGTTCTACAATGGGTATAACGTGTTACATATTTAGGAGAAAAGAAAGGTACAAGTAGAAAGGTACAAGCACCTGTCACTTCTCTGAATTTACTTTTATAAGAAGTAGAAAATATTTCTATTCCGCATAGAAGAGAATTGCAGCCTTCCGAGAAAATTACTCTGTTTCGTTTTGAGATTCGAGAAAGAGTATAATTTTCTAGGCTGATCTAATTTTGTTTTAAGCAGGTGGACAGGACGCGAGAAAAATGGCACTTCCGTTACAAACCTTTTCCTCATCAATTTATAATCGTAGTATGGAATTATTTTACCATGTTTTTTCTATGGTTTACAATTTAGCGAGGGATCTCGAAAATTTTTATTTCCCCTGATCCAGATCGGACGTGACGAAAAACGCTCCCGTGACGGTCCTGCCTCCCTTCGGATGGAGATTTGATTTTACGTCGGGATCGCGAATGCAAGTTCAATATGAGGTGTGCCAATTAAGTAATGAGACTGATTTTATTGCGGCGCTTATGGTAAACCTGCGACATTGAAATTCCCTTCCCCTCCCCCGGCATCCTTCCCCTCTCCATTGATATATTTACCATCGCTCTAGCTTGTTTAGTTCGCCTGCTGTGTCGTGTTGAGTAGACGTGTGTTGGTGGTGCTCGTCACGAAAATGGAGAGATGAAATCAAGAGCAACGCGTCGCGATAAAATTATGCACCAGATTGGGCGAAACAGCTTCGGAAACGTACGCTAAAATTGTAAAAGTGCATGGTGATAGTGCTCTTAGTCGTGCCCAGGTGTTTCGATGGCATAAAGAGTTTAAGGAGGGGCATGAAAGTGTGGAGACGAGGCGCGGAGCGGGAGACCAGTCGAGGTGCGGACTGACGCGAATGCGCAGCGTGTGCGCGCCCCAATCCGTGAAGATCGGCGTTCAGCAGTTCGAATGTTGGCCTCGGAACTGAGTATGAACCGTGAAACAGTCAGACAAATTTTAACCGACGATTTTGGGATGACAAATTTGTGCGCGAAGATGATGCTAAAGAACCTTTCTGACGAGCAAAAGCAGCATCGAATGACCGTCGCAGAAGACTGTTTGGAACAAGTGGAAAACGATCCCACGCTGCTTGATCGAGTTATTACATGCGATGAGAGCTGGTTTTTCCAATACGACCCGGAAAACAAACGCCAAAGCTCACAATGGTTGTCTCCGCATGCCCCCCGCTCGAAAAAAGCTCGCATGAGCAAGTCGAAGGTAAAAACGATGATCATTGCCTTTTGCGATAGCCGTGGAGTCGTCCACAAAGAATTTGTTCCATCGGGGTAAACCGTAAATCAAGTCTACTATCGCCAAGTACTCGAAAGATTGCGAAAACGAGTCAACAGGGTGCGCTCAGACATCGCTCGTAACTGGATCCTTCATCACGACAACGCGCCGTGCCACACCGCCCTCATTGTGTCCCAGTATTTGGCCTCTGAAGGGATCGCCGTGTTGCAACAGCCGCCTTATTCGCCTGATATTTCACCGTGTGCCTTTTTTTTGTTCCCTAGAACAAAATCGGTGGTCAAAGGAGCCCATTTTGAGGCGATTACGGACATCCAGGCGGCCGTGACGAGGGTACTCGCGGACATCCCATTCGAAGCGTTCCAGAAATTTTACGAAGCGTGGAAATTGCGCTGGAATCGTTGTATAGCTGCCCAAGGGGACTCCTTTGAAAGGGATGGCAGAGTTGTACAATAATTTTTAAATATACGGTTTTTATGGAATCAGTCTCACTACTTAATGGTCACACCTCGTATTACAGGTAATTGATTGAACCCCTTGTTTTTATATTTATAAACATTTTTTGTCTATAGATTTGTACATTTATATACATAAACATATATACACAGGGTGTCCAAAAACTAACGAAACATTCTTGGAGTAACTTTTAACGAGGAATACAGTGATGACCTCTAATTTGACCTTGAATTTGACCTTCAACGTTATTTCAGGGTCAAACACGGCAATCGAAAGAGCGGGAATTTTTGCGTCTAAACATAAACTCAGGTCACGTGTCAAGGATGACCTTGAACTTCAGCTGAAGGTTATTAGGCTTGACCCAGGTATGGGGCGGGTCCAATCTGTCCTGCTGCGGCTGAGGTGTTTACGAAAAACGTCGATGTCATTCTTGGAGTAACTTTTAACGAGGAATCTAGTGGTGACCTTTAATTTGACCTTCAGAGTGAAAAAAGATTTCTGAGTGAACAAAATTTGTTTAATTATAAAAAGAATTTTGTCATGAAAAAAAATGTGCGTATTGAATATTAGTTATGCTAGAATCAAACCCACGAATAATAAAAAAGTCGGTCGAAGTATAGTTTTAACTTTCTTCACAAAAAATTTGATAAAATAATGAATAAATGAATAAAAATTAAAGACCTGAATAGTTACGAGCTTAAGCTTCGTTATACATTGATACTTCAACGAACAACAAATTCGAAATTGTTTCACCATACAAAAATGTCTATCAATCATGAGTGCAGTAGTTTACATGTAAAAATGAGGTAGAGCTTTTACGTAAAAATACCAGATTACAATTTTTATTTTTTTAAAACGTTCATCTGCGTTATAAGTTTAACCTTCTTGATTCTGATGAAAATTTGAGTAAGGGTTAGTCCGTTAAGTCAAAATGCAACGCCTCACTGAAAGAGAAAGGATAACACTTCTTATGATGAGAGGTTGAGGTCAAGTGGAAAGATCTCTCAGGACAGTAATGAATGTTTTGTTATCATTTACTGAAAATCGACTCTTTTATTATTTGTGGGTTTGATGCTAGCATAAATAATATTCAATACGCATATTTTTGTTTGATTTTTGACATTTTTTCACTTAAAAAATTCTGTTTTTTTACCTTGAAGGTCAATTTCAAGGGCAAATTAAAGATCACCACTGGATTTCTCGTTAAAAATTACACCAAGAATGACTTCGATGTTTTTCGTAAACACCTCAGCCGCAGCAGTACAGATTGGACCCGCCCCATAACTGGGTCAATCCTAATAATCTTCAGCTGAAGTTCAAGGTCATCCTCGACCCGTCGCCTGAGTTTATGTTTGGACACAAAATTTCTCGGTCTTTCCATTGCCGTTGACAAAAATAGGGGTTCCCAATTAAAAAAACAAAGTTGACCTTGAAATAAACTTGAAGGTTGAGCTCGAGGTCAATTTCAAGGTCACCGCTGAATTCCTCGTTAAAAGTTACTCCAAGAATGACCTGGAAGTTCTTTGTAAATACCTGAGCCGCAGCAGTACTGATTGAACCCGACCCATACCGGGGTCAAGCCCGATAAACTTCAGCTGACATTCCAGGTCACCCTTGACCCACGACTTGAGTACATGTTGAGACGTAAAATTTTCCGCTCTTTCGATTGCCGTTGTCAAGAATAGGTGTCTTCACTTGAAAAAACAAATTTGACCTTGAAATAACCTTGCAGGTCAAGCTCAAGGTCAATTTCAAGGTCACCACTGGATTACTTGTTAAAAGCTACTCCAAGAATGACCTTGACCTATTTGAAAAATATTTTACCTAGACAATTATTCAGGTGTTTCGTTACTTTTTGGACACCCTGTACATACATGTTGTAGTACTATGCAGCTAACGATTTGTATAAAAAATATTATAACCACACAGTAGAAACTTTAGGATAAATTTTGTTGCACCTAATTTCAATAGGGGGTTCCATCTCGCTCGGCGTTGGAATATGAAAATATCATCTATTATTTTTGCAGCAAAATTGCAAAAATAGTTGACAGCAGGTGACGTTTTATACCCCAAGCCGGAGGGAAACGATACCTTGTGCAGTATTTTTTTCTGTGCAATAATCACCCATCGTGTACAGCCTTCAAAGAAACATTATATGTATATATATTTTTTTATTATTTACGAGCAATATTGTATCTATGCTATTTCTCTTTTCAATTAACGCTGTTTATTATAATATAGCAGATTTTATGAAAACGTGATGTGGCACTTTTCCTAATCCTCCTTTAATTGTAATTGGTGTACACTATAAATTTAAATCAGTAAAAATTTTAGTGATGCAATTAACCAACATATTTTTACTCTCCACCCCCCCCCCTCACGAGACATTGTAAAAAAGTAAGGTTTTGAACAACATTATTTCTCTGACTAGTCATAGGGGCAACTTCGAGCCACCACAAGACGTTGGAAAGGCTTAAAGTTTGCAAAATATTATTTCTGTGAATTATAATTCATCTAGAAAATTTCCTCTTCAAAGTCAGAATCATAATTCTTTTCGAAAATTCCCCGTTTCAAGTCAAAATTGTAATTCTTTTCGAATGTTCGAAGACAGGATTGTACTTTTTTTTTAATACAGGTGTGACTGATCAAAATGATGCATACCGTTGTGAGACGTGGCCATGAATGGGATTTACTGCGGTCCTACTGGGAGCCGTTGTCATTTTTTAGATGACAGTTGCTCCCAGTGGGACCCTGCGGTGGTTGTTAACCTTTAGTTTTTAATTATATATATATTAATCACTACTGTTGAGTCTCCGAGACCTGAGCAAAGTTTTGGACTTTCAATTTCGATAGGAAGCCATGGGTTTTTGGGACCAAAGGGTGGGGGGAAATATAGTCTAGAGCGAGGCTTGTCAGTACGTAAAAGGAAAGTCTTAGTGCCTCATTAATTTTCATAAAAAGAGGAATTATAGACCACAGCAGTACGCGTCAGACTCGGCAGTAATGTTTACTTTACACCGTCAAAAGTATGAACATTAGTGGAACATCATCTGTTGCACCTGATCCAATAAGCTTCAAATTGGACAAGAGAGTCAGGCGCAAATTCTGTCCACTAAATAACGATAGAAAATCGCAAATGACGTGCCCTAAGTGCAGGCTTTCGCGCTGCGAAGTGCACAGGACGCTGCTATGTGCTTCGTGTGCTCCGTTACCTGCGGAACACGAATGATTATTATTTGATCTAAATTTTGTTTTTTGCTGCAATAATTAATAATATACTGATTTCCATGTATGCGTTGCCAATAAAAAGAGCTTTTGTATGAAAAGCAACTTTTATCATGTACTTTTTCCAAAAACTTGAAACTTCAAAATTTGCTATCTTGACCCCTCCAGTTTCCTAATAGACATTTTTTTTAACTGAAGTATTTTTTTCTGCTTAGTTTCAAATGAATACTTTGTGATAGTAATAGCGATATTCGTCAATATTTACTTTAAGCATTAGATCAGCTTTTTTGCTGTAAAATCGATTTTTTACAAATCTTGCTTTTGTTTATTGTTTATATTTTATTAATAATTTACAAAAAAATTGTAGTTTACAGGAGTCAATTCGCAAAAGAACAAGCTTAAAGTTTGAAAAAATATTGATTTGTTCAAAAGATAGACGCACCAGTGCGTGAGAGACCCAGGAGTAGTGATTAAAGGTGAGAAAAGAAGCAGTAGTGATTGAGGGTTAACTACATAGATCTAGCCAAAATCCTAACATCAATACTACACAGAAAAACTTTCTCGGGCAATCAATGATAATACATCATTCATAATGAACGTTGCGGATTACAAAATGCGGATATTCGAGCTGCAATGTTAGATATTTCAAAGTTTACAATTAAAATATCAATTCTTAACATCAAAAGAGAACAAGAATTAGTATAGTCAACATGAAAGATTGATGTTTTCTGTATAAAAGTACAGAATTATAATACAGAATGACATAAATCGATAGAAATTTTCGAAAAATTAACATAGTCCTTATGAATGGTTCATGAAATGAGTGTCATGTGTATTTATTGTAATAATTAGTAACGTAAGTTGGAAGCTTCACTATTGAAAATTGCAATGCACGTTGTTAAATTCTCTGGTAATAGCCGACCGTTTGCGAGTTTAGCCGATAGCAGATAAAAGAGGAGCAATAACGCCACGAGGCTGCAGAATTGTGTGTGGCAGCTGTGAATGGCTGTGAATTCGTGATTCCAAGGGACGGTTTTCGGAGTTGATTTCTAAATTGATTTTTGTTTTCTCAATCAAAACTGCTATCTATAGTTTACGTCTAGTGCAATAGTGCGAGTACTGTAATGAGAACGCGTTTCTTAAGGCCGATCGCCTCTCAAGTAAATTAAGTTTCTATTTAATTTTAAACACTGTGAACTAAGCCCAGCGAGAAGCTCGAGGCAGGAAAGTATCGGAGCGCGTAGCGCGAGGTGAATACATTATAGAGCGCGATACGTTTTCATTTTACATTTACATCTCAATTCCACTTTGAAATAATTTTGAAATATGGGATTTTTTTAATAAGGCAAGATTTTGCATCAGTTTACAAGCTGGTAAGAACTTTTGAACGTGATACTTTATGTTTTCATTTAATAGATGAATTTTATTTTACAATAATAATAAATGTAAGGTTCTGACTCGTACTTTGGACAAATATTGAAATACAAAAATGGAACGAACGTATAGATAAAATGTGATCTACGTTTGAAAAACATTTAACAATGTTTTGAACTACTCCGTCATTTAATATGAAGCGAGGTTGTTTTGGCTGATTTGTACGAATTTTTCCTGAAGATGCGACCAGACAGGTCGTGAAACGTCGAATAGTTATAATTTATTGAAATTAAATATATATGCCTGGAAGTCTCGATAAATATTGCAGAATTTTATTCCTTCTTTTTTAACATCCAATTATTATAAAAAAATGGATAAATTCGCTATTTTTTTATTTCAAATTTGTTCTTTTCAGTAGAATATTGGTTTATATGGTTCTAGTATTTAGACATAATCATAAATATTTGTCAAGATATGAAAACAACCATTTTCATAAACAAATGAAGAACGCATGCATATTCGCGTAGATTAATTATCATTTTTTCCGCTAATTTGTTTTGCAATGCGTTAGCTGAACTGGTCAACTATAAAATAATTTTTCAATAATAATAGCAGTTGTCCTTACTATGAACAAAGTTGTTAAATAAAATTACATTTTTTTTACATTTTACAGAAAATTTTAAAAGCGAACAATAACTTGTAGATGAACATGGCTGATAACGCATTTTATGGCACATTAACAAAAAAATATTCTGCGTCAACATGCACAAATTTTACATTCGTTTATAACAATTTTGCTTTACATATCTTGACAAATATTTATGATTATGACTAAATATTACAACCATATAAAGAAATTCAACTTAAAACAACCAGACAGATTTTCATAAAATAGCGCTTTTATTAATTTTGTTTTAAAAACTGTTTATAAATATAATAATTAAAATTTTTTTATGAATTTTTACTATTCACTATTGCGCTAGAGATACATTTTAGTTGAAAAAAATATTTTTCTCTGATATAAAAGCACTCCATTGTAAATTTGTCCTCTTGATTTTTTTGTTATAATTAAATAGCTCATCATGCACATCAACAGTAAATTCCACATCCGTCTCATTGTGTCACAAAATCTTCAAAATTGCCTTTTTGCCCACACTTCGCGTTAAGTCAATGAACTTAAACAAATTAAATCTACCAATGGCTTCTGAACATTTTCTTCGAAATTTAATGCCTCATGATTTATAAAAGCTTCCAATTCCTTTAAGAATTAACCGCCGTAGGTTATTTTTACAGTACATTCCTGATCCATCCCACTGCACAGTGGAGTTTAATCAAAAAAAGAAGTTCCAAACGACTTTCAGACCGCAATTCTTCATCGTTCGTGGATTTTTCTCAAAAGAACTTTTATGTTAATGCGAATAGCGACAAATGTAGATTTTTAAATTTTCTTATTTAACTTTCTTACAAAATTTTTGTATGCCCCGCATCGCTCAAATTTGATGCACGTTCATGTATGGAAGATAGAAACTTTGTTGAGTTTGAAACCTAATTTTTATTAAAAGATTGTATTAAGAAATACACAATATTATGGATTGTTCGTTTGTAAAATTCATTTCAGCATTAACTTTACTTGCTTTTAGCGATAAGGTGATCTCTGATCATGAAAATTTGTCATCTGATATTATTTGTTAATTTTATAAACAAATGCACAGTATCGATATTTATAAGAAGAAATAAATCGTTTTTTCTCTCCATTTCATCCAAATTATGTTGCCAGTGATGTTTAGTAATTAATATTTGACATTCGATATTTTCTCTTAATTTTATAAACAAATTCACAGTATCGGCATTTATTAAGGAGAAAGAAATGATTTTTTCTCTAAATTCTCCTTACAATTTGTACCAGTGATGCTTACTAATGATAATTTTTTATTCGATATTCGCCAGTTTGGACGCGCCTAGAGCGCGCGATTGTTGGTTCTCGCGCTTCGCACTCGCACTTTTATACCTTGCGCTACGTGCTCGGTCTTTGTATTTCCCCACATTTGTGCACAGACATTTTAAAATTAAAGGTTTAAGCATCGACAACTGTAATTTGATGATTTTGAATGCTCTTTTGTTAAAGCTCCTTCGGCTTTAACGAACACATTCTTATCATGTATCTATAATATCTATATTATCACGTATAAATCGCACTCGATTTTGTCGACAATACGAACTTTTCTACAAGATGCAACACTATTGTATCAAATGTATATTATATTTATTTCTGAACCTTGGTTTGGGCTGCTCTTTCAGGTATTGCAAAATAAATTACAAATTTTATTTTTAATGTTTACTTGAATGTTTGTTTCTTATTTTGCATTAATTTTTATTCTCAGGTATCCTGAAAAATGTATCATTTCAATAAATTTATATTATTACAATTCGTAATATGCATTGGCACTGAAACATGCGTATTTTAATTGTCTTGTTTTGATAACTAAAAAAGGACGCATCCTATAAAAAAAACAATTTTGATATGAAACATTTTATTGCAACTTGTGTCGTTTTCCCATACATTTCATTTGTTTATTTTCAATGTTATTTTTTACGATTTAAACTAAAAATATGCATCCTAGCGTAAAGTGGTTCTAAGCAAATTTAGTAGATATAATTTAGGCGAGAAATTTTGTTAAATAAAATGTTATTATAGCTTGTGTCCTTTTTCCAAAAAGTTATTTTTTTATTTTCAGTATATTTTTATAACAAGAGTTTATAACAAATTTGTAGATTTTTTTTTAGTTGAACAACTTTTGTCTTTTCATTTCTTTTTTCGTTCCTTATTTCGTTTTTCCAAAAATGTAATTTTTTTGTTTTTAGTCTTATTTTTTACGATTAAAAGAAAATCTACTCGTCCTATCTAAACATTATTTATAACAAATTTGTAGATCCTTTTTGGATGAACAACTTTTGTCCTTGTGTCGTTTTTCAAAAAATTAATTTCTTCATTTTGAATGTTATTTTTTACCATTAAAACAAAAACTACGCGTCCTATCAAAAAATTGTTAATGGCAAATTTGTAGATTTTTTTTGAATGAGCAACTCTTGTCTATTCATTTTTTCATAGCTTGTGTCTTTTGTCCAGAAATTTAATTTTTTTCTTTTTAAGTTTATTTTTTTACTAATTTTTTTCAAATTTTATTTGTTTAAAACAAAAACTAAGCATCCTATAAAAAAATGATTAATAACAAATTATTAGCTCTTTTTTTGGTGAACAACTTTTGTCTTATTGCTTTTTTTCGTAGCTTGTTGTCGTCTGTCCATTTAATTTTGTCATTTTCAATGTTTTTTACGAATAAAGCAAAAACTACCTGTCATAAAAAAGTAATAATTAACAAATTTATAGATCTTTTTTGGGTGCACCATTTTTGTTGATTCATCTTTTTCGTGTTTTTCATAGTTTGACAAAAAAAATTGAATTTTTTATTTTTCATTTTTTTTGGTGCGATCAACATTTCATTTTTCGATTTTTTAAGAAAATTCAAAAAGTTCTTATAATAATCTTGTAGGACTTTCAAAAAGTAACGTTATTATTCTCTTGACTTTTTTTTCATATAGTTTTTTTTGGCTTCAAATCTTCGTCATCTTTTTATTTTTTTTATTTATTTTGAAAATGCTATAACTCTGATAATCCTCTTTTTTTTCGAAAAAAGTTGTGAGGATAAATGGTTCGAGTCTCCGAGTACTACGGATAGCCGTACAAATTTTGAAAATGCTTAACTTTTTGAATTTTCATCCAAAATAGTTGGTTAGCGAACGCGATCTGACTTTTTGGTCCCTATACCTGTGTACTAAAGCACAATCCAATCCGACTAGTCTTTCAAAAGTTATCCTATGTACAGACGACAACGACAGACAGATACTATTGTAAAACCGGCTCTTTCTTACTCAGGGGGTCTTGAAAGGTGGAGATTTAAAGAAATCCGTGATATTCAATTTTTATATAAAAACAATACCTTCTGATTATGATGAAAATGTAAAAGTAATTTCTTTCTCCTAATAAATCCCGAGACTGTGAATTTGTTTATAAAATTAGGAGAATATATCTAATGACAAATTTGCATTAATAAACATCACTGGTAGCATAATTTGTATGCAATGAAGAGAAAAAACGATTTATTTTTTCTGATAAATTTCGATACTTTGCATTCATTTATAAAGCTAACAAATAATGTCGCCTTATACTTTATTTAGGCCAATAAAACTTCTAAAATCTTCACGCGTTCTCGAGAAACGGCTAAAAATGTCCAAGCGTGTCTGCCCCGAGTTTCAGTCGCTTAAGCAGCGATCCTGTCCGACAGCGTTGATCGCAAACTGAAAGTCGACGCAGACACGCTTAAAATTGGTTGTCATATCTTGGGAACCTGTGATTGTTTTTAAAGTTTTATTGGCTTAAATTAAAGATTAGCTTTTAGAGATTACATCCCGTCAATTACAGTTTTTTCTATAAGTTTTCTAAATCACAGCAAATTAGGGGCTCATTTGACGCTTCTTGTTTGAACAAGTAATCACGTTTCAAAGTCAAATTTTCATGATCGGCTATCATCTTGTCGGTAAAAGCAAGTCATTTTAATGCTCAAATGTTGATAAAATTTGTTAATAAAAATTAAGCTTAAAATTTAACAAATTTTTTATTTTCTATATATCCATTTGCATTAAATTCAAGCGATGCGGGACATAGAAAAAATTTGTGAGAAATTTGAACATGAAAATTGAAAGCACCCACATTTTTTTCGCTATTTGCATTAACATAAAAGTCCAAATAAACACAAATTAAGAATGCACTCTTATAGATCTATTTGAAAAGTAATGCTTAATTTTTCTAAAATTAAATCTACAATCGGTTAAAAATTGCGGTCTAAAAGTTGTATTGTACCGCGTTTTTTTATTTCACCACGCGGTTCACTGTAACGCCAAAAATTAATATTTTAAAGAATCTCGTAAGTTTCACAACTTGTTATCTTCGAGAATACGTGCATCAATAAAATCTTTAGTAATAATACGCATGTAACTTAACTCAAAATATTCTGATAGTTTCTTATGAAATTCCAATGCATATTTTGTCTTGAAAATTCGATCAATTAGTTGAACAAATTTAATCTGGACGGTATTTCTAAGCTTTAACGAATCATTTACGAGCTACCGCTTCCTCGACTTTCCACCTTCCACAACTCACTCTTCCTCCTTTTTTCACGATGAACTTCTCTGCGCGACCCATAACTTTTAATATGATATTTTCCAAACGTCGAAATACGTTATTCGGAAATGTGACACACGGACATTTAAACCTTTCTACAGTTTAATATTAATCTTTTGCTGGAGTGAATTCTAAATGTTGTAATTCTTTTTCTGAAACAGTGCAACAATTTTAGTACTTCTTCGAAATAAAATAGTAACTTCCCTTTTTATAATGACTATGTTAATTTCACAATAGACTACGAATATACGGATTTTAGAATAGCACAATATTAAAATTCGATCTCATTCTTATAAAACTTCGTAACTGTCTTTCCGTATAGGGTGGCGCTTAGTTCCTCTTAGCGAAAAAATTTGTTTGAATTTTTTTCGCGGCACCCCTCAAGATTGGTTTTATTTGATTGAAAAATAATCCCTGTAAAGTTTAAGCTCGATTGGATAAGGGGAAAGGCTGCCCCCGGGGTTTCAAATATCTAAATGACCATTTCTGTGCACCAAAAATCGATTTTTACCTTTTTTCCTTACGACTAGCGATTTTGAAAAAATTAAAAAACAAAAAAGACATATTCTAGTTACGAATCTTGACGGTTTGCTAAAGTTTCTTTTTCATAACTAGAAAATTCACGGCGCTAATCGTTGAAAACTGGAAGAAAATATTTGGTTTGTTTTTCATTTATGGTCAACAGTTTATTATAATCATCCATTAATTTAACATTTCAAACCCATGTTGATGGTTCTGTTTGTAAAAACTGATCCTCCAATTCAAATCTTTTCAAAAATGCTATAGTTTAAGTGGAGACAAATTGTTAAATCCCCTTTTCAACAATTTCAGGGTTTCTTTCGACTTGCATTATAGTACTCGCTTCACATTTGCAGTTCCGAGGATTGATTCGCGGTTTCAAGCATAAACCATTCTCTGTTTTTATTCTACTGGAAAACTTAAATAAACAAGGCTAATGCGATGGCTTAAGGACTTAGATCACACAAATGATTTAGAAAAATTTGTAAACCAACGAAAGAGATATTACGATCAACAGTTTTATATTGATGAAGTTCAGACAGAAATATGTCTAGACAATAGATAGCTTTTGCCATTTATCTCGAATAATGAATGGCTCATCGAATTTGAAACTTTATTCCACGACGTGGTGCTCCTACAAGAAGTATCGAACCTAATTCCAGAAATTCTCTATAATCCTCTCGAGATTGTTTTTTTTTTAGAGTATTTTTCAACAAATTTGATCATTTTAGATACATCTTCCTATTTTAAATATCTCCTGATGTTTTCGATTCCGAACTGGAAATTATTGACATTGATCGCAAAAATCTGTACAATTGGACTTGTAGAGTTACCTTTTTTTAGTCGAAAATTTCTAGCAAGATCTCTTGCTGAAGTATTTTCTATTAAAATGCATGCAGTGTAATCAAAACAGAGAAAATCGTTGATGAGGTAAATCGTGAAACAATCATCCAAACCGCAAATGTGAAACAATTAGGAATACAAATCCACGGAATTCCTGACATTCCTGAAAAGGGGTTTCAACAATTTTTCTCCACTGAAACTAAAGCATTTTCCAACGACTTGAATAAGACGCTCAGTTCTTATAAACAGAACTATCAACATGCGTTGAAAATGCCAGTTTCATTAGAGTGTTAGCAATCGTCAGTAAGCTGCAAGTAGTAAATGATACGACAGACACGGCTTTTAAATAATTTAGGGATCATAATACATTTTTTGCGAAAAATGAAGAACAAAAGCAATATGTTCTCCAAGTTTTCAACGACTATCGCCGTCAATTTCCTAGTTATAAGAAAGAAACTTTAGCACACCGTCAAGACTTGTAACTAGAGTAAATTATTTTGTCTGTCAAATAAAATCGATTTTTGGTGAATATAAATGATTATTTTTATGACACATTCATGATTTCAGCCCTTTTAGACGCCTATGAAGTGGGGCTAGAGCTCTACTTTTTACTGCCTAGGGACTAAAAACTGACATCAGAGGTGAATAATGAAAATTATGCATCTATCAGCTCAAATTTTACGATTATCAGCCCACTCACCGTAAAAACTTTGATCAAATTTTGGTTGCAGATAATAGAATTTTGCGATTATCTATGGAAAGTTGCCATATATAACTGATCAAAACACTGTAAATTACTAGGGTGGCTCTTATTTTCAAAGATGGAATTTTCTTCACGCCTGCCCTCAATTTGGTTCCTTTTTATGTAGAAATAATTTCTGCAAAAGTTGAGCTTAATTGGACTAAGGGAAAGTGTGCCCTTGGGCCCTTGAACATTAAAAAACCATATCATTGACGAACAAACCAATTTTATTTGTTTATTTTGCAAAATTTTAATTATGTGAACAAAGCTTTATACAAAAGTTGTAGATCTATTCCGAATACACATATTATTATCCATGACTTTTCCTCGTATGACTAACCTTTTCCGAGAAAAATTCGAAAATTATTTGTTTTTACTACAAATCTTGACCCTTAGACAATGACTCTTTTTCATAACCTGGAAATTTTCCTTGATATTCACTCAAAATCTGAAGCACATACTGTTTTTGTTGTTCGGTTTTCGTAAAAAATCTTCTGGGAGAGGAGGTTCTAGCACAATATTAAGAGTGGATGTTCCAGCAAATGATACATTTATATCTGTACCTGATTCCAAACTGCTGTTGCTTGTAGATGACTTCAATTCGGCAGTTTCATCTTTAAAAGAAAAAGAAGAAAGTTAATTATGCAAAATTAAATTTAAAAACTGAAATGTAAAAATAGTTAGGAAAATTGCATGATTGCAATTTTTTTATACATTACACACTTAGTCGTTCAATTTCAATTCCGAACATAAACCCTTGTCGACCCTTTAACCCTTGATTTATTAAAAACTGCTTATATTCTTCTATAGAAATATTTTCCAAAGCGTTCGCATGTGCAATGTTGAAAAAATCTTCGAGCTTCAATTTGAAATTCGCTTCTATTTTCTTATGAGCCTCCGATTTTCTCCAAGCGTGTTTCTGCAGTTGTCTTCACTCTTGGAACAAACATTATAATTTTGGGATGCAGTTGCTCACTTCCCGAGTTAACTTCACAACACGAAGATTAAAAAATGATACACTTAAAACGTCTTTATTTAACTCGCCTGATATCCGAGAGAGAAAAGCGTCAGGTATGTCTCTGAGTATCTGTATCTGACCACTACAACTACTATATTACTACTATACTACATTCTTATGGGGTATATTCGTTCCCTCTTGCCAGGTAGGCACACACCCGGTAACACTTGGACAAGAACACTCAGAAAACAGGGAAGACACAGACTAAAAGAAAAAGAGTGCTACGTGCTTTATGGAAGCCCCTAAACTATCCTTTACTAGAGTACTAGGAGTAGCTTTATTCGCAGTATGCTTTTTCGAATTTCTCGAAAACAGTTAGGCATACGAGAAAAAGTCATAAATAATATGTGCATTTTGAATAGATCTAGAACTTTGGTATGAAGCTTTTTTTATATAATTAAAATTTTGCAAAATAAACATAAAATTGTTTTTTCCTTGAATTATTATTTTTTTTTTTTTATGTTCGAGGGCTCTGGGGTACCCTTTCACTTAGTCCGATTAAGCTCAAATTTTACAGGAATTATTTCTATATAAAATGGAACCAAACTGGGGGGTGGCGCTAGAAAAACTCGCAAACAATTTTTGCCAAGAGTAAATAAGAGCGAACTTGATGAGCACTCACAACACCCTATTTTTTCGGAATTACCAGACTCAGTTATAACGACGGACTGCTTATTGTAGCCAAAAGGGGGGCGGGGAGTGCGTTTAAATTCTAACCCTCCAGTCGTTGTTACATCCCGGTCAAGTAATTCAGTGGCACAGAACTAGTTTTCCCAATCGTTTTGAGATTCGATTTTGAAAACTAATTCTCCTCCGCCTGAATAACCATAGTTAACAATTTTCCTCTCACGGTTGTGAGACGTTGTTACAGCAGAAATTTTGAAGCGATTTCGCTGGGAGCGGGTGCAATTTTTAAGATTAGCACCTGCTCCCGGCGAAATCCTGCGGTTGTCCTTATGACAAACTTTTAACTATATATATTGTTTATAGTGAAACACTTCTTTGATGTAATATTATAACTGTATACAAAACAAATAACGTAGCATTTTAACAATGACAATAATATAGAATAATTTGATATAAATTATTATTTATATTAATTATTTATTGATACTCAATTCAGAAATAATTTCTTATCGTTAATATTTAACCAAAATTAAATTATCAATATAAGTATTTTAAAAGTATTTTAAGTAATTTCTAAAAACGAATTTCTAATTAGTTTCGTATAGCAAACACCACTCCTTACTTTATTCTAACATAAAATGACTGATTTACTTGTCACTTTGAAAATTACTGACCAATTAGTCACTTTTATTGACTGAGGATCATTCACATTGAGTGACTGATTGAATCAGTCACCAATATTGACTGATTCAAAATATAGTTGCGTGCCATATCCGCCTTTATTGCCACCAACTGAATCTCTTGCTTCGATGAAAGAACTTCGCAATCAATCATTTGTATTATTCAATACAAAGTTATCCTGCTCAATGAAGGGCGATGATTGATTTAGAACGGGATTTGCAACAAGTTTTTCTGAAATGGCCCTTCGTCACAGATCCAGAGTATATTCTGCAACACAGTTCGACTTTATTGGGCAAAAATATTCTACAAGTATGGACAGCGAGCTTGAATTCGAAACCAAAACACATCAGGCAATATCTAAAAACAACGGTAAAGACTGAACAGGAGTCAATCATTCATACTATCTTAGCAGAAGCAAGTAAAGCAACAGAAATCACCAAGAATGCAATTCCAAAAGTACTCGTGATATTCCATCTGCTTATTGCCTACTCCAAGGAGGAACAAGACTGCCTGTTCAAAGTTATCGATGTAAGTTCCTTTCAATTTAATATAACCCTTATTCCTATTTTGCTCTACTTTAAAGTCAGTTTTTTATTTCTTAGTGACTAAAATTTTCCTAAAATATGATTTTCATTTATGCATTCCTTTAATTCTTACTTATATTTTTTCAGGTTAGCACCCCAGCTGATAAGCTAATAGATAGCGCAGGCACAAACTATCCTGTCGCTCTTATTAGAGGTTAGTGATATGATTTACTGTTTTCAGTTTTACTATTACGATTTTAACAATGTTATTGGTTTCAGGAAGAAAGAGCTGATTCTTTCCTTTTAATCGAGGGTACAGCCTTGATCTCTTGTGCTGATGCGCTTGAGACTTTATTCATGACGTTCCTTTTCTACTACGTTTTTGAATTATCCTCTCCGTAGGAAGCAGAAAGTGCCTTAGAGTATTATCTTTAGGTGCTACAAAAAAAACAACTATAAACTTCTTTGCTTACATTGTCTCAGTATGATAGATGAACACTTTTAGAAAAATAATCTCAAAGTTGCTGAAACTTGAAAATATATATAATATGGTGGGTCGAAAAAAGAAACATATGGAAATCCAAATTGGAACTATGTGAGTCAAATTTTGTTTGTGTTTTTGGAGACATTAAACGTCTCTTCAAAATTTTATAGCTTTATACTTAACGTTCTCTACGCGATAATTTATGTTTAATGGACCTCTGTTTACAAAAAAAATGTAATCTTTAGGAATGACGTCAGAATTTTTTTTTTACTGGTAGAAATACATTATAAAAAAAGTTGATAGGTCTGAAATATCATAAATGTAAACGCAGTAATTTTTTTTTAACTGAGTTTTCTTTTTGTTCGAAATTATTTTTGTTCCACTGATTGTAAAAGACGTTTATAACATTTGAGAGATTTCTACACATAAAAATACACTGGAAAAAAATCATAAGTCTGTGTCACAAAAAAAAAAGATAGCCGATTTCCCCAAAAGTCCTTTTTGTATTTTTTAAAATTATCTCATTCCAGCCGTCTTTGAAAAATCTTGTACATAAAACTATCAGTTTTTTTCCTACAGTATTATATGTAAAAAGTCTTCAGATCTTATAAATGTCTTTTAGAGTCAGATAAATTTTTTTTAACTCAGAGGTTTATTAAACATAATTTATTGCCTAGAGAACGTTCATTAAAAAGTTATAGAAGTTTGAAGAGACGTTTAAGACCTCCAATAACACAAACAAAATTTGACTTACAAGAAAATATCAAAGTAATCAAAGTAAGAGTTTTTTAACGTCTTGCTAACGCGCAAGTTGAAGGCGTTCATAAATCGACACAAAATTAATTATACTTTTTAAGGGCATGTGATACATTTTAAAATATCAATTACCGACCATCCCATGTTATTTTTTCCGCCAATTTAAAAAAAGGGAAATTGAAATATCATGCTAATTTTTTGTTTAAATGATATGTAATATTATGGGGCAGGTCTGCCTGGTCAACTAAAGTTGCTATATTGTTGCTAAATATATATTTTTAATATTTGTAATGTTCACCTAGAAGCTCTTGTATTTCAAATTATTTAAATATGGTGACTGATCACATCGTATTTTCATTTGCTAATTACAAGTGTCTGGTGCATTTTCACTTGACCAAAAAAGAAGAAATTAGCAATGCAGTACGTAGAGATTATATAAAAATTAGCAAAACATTATTTCTGATTAAAATGCAATAATTAAAACGTAGTGCAAGAGCGAGGTGGTGGATAGCAGAAGTGTTTGTGTCCTAGCGCAAAAGGTACATATTTGGAAGATGATGACAGCGCCACGTTGCACTTGCAGTTTTTGGCAGAAGCTTAGTAGCCAGTCTCTAGAGACAGCGTCGGTAACGGCGATATCGTAATAGATCTCAGTAATTTCTGACATGACTATTGGGAAAATAATGAAATTATTTGTGTTGATCAACTTTAAATTGTTCACAGTTGTTAAAGTCATATACTAAAATTGCATGATATTTCAAAATTGAAGTAGATGAATTCACTATGAAGTTGTTGGCTATGCTGGTTTGAAAATAAATATTTGTAAGAAAAATTACTGAAACTATTTTTTACAAATTATCATATTGAAATGTTAAAAATAAATTTTGAAAAGCCATTTCAGACATTATAAAACTTGGTGGATTGAATGTTATAAGTAAATCGATTCAAATAAAAAATTGCTCGATATGATGTGCGTGAAGTTGGCACGTCAACCAAAAAACTCCAACCTTTTTTTGGTGGAATAATTTGGTGTTTATTATGTGGTGGTTTTTAATATTTGGTGATCAAAATTGAAAAAACTACACTACTTTCAAAGCTGGCGTGATAACTTCACGCTTGCACGCCACTTTTTATATTAAAGAAAAAATTGTTTTTGAAATATTTTGGTAATCATTTAGTGGTTCTTTGGCGGTGGATTTCAATATTTTGTGATCAAAATTGTCGAAGATATTGATTCTCCAAAAAATCTGGGACAAAACGCGCAGCTGCTTCTGCGCATATGCGATAGTCGCGAATTTTGAAAGTAACAAATACTCTGCAACAAAAAGCATTATATTATTGCGCGTATTTAATTATAATACAATTCAACTTTTTTGGCGAAATCATTTGCTGATCTTGTAAAGGTCACTTGGTGGCCATTGTCAATATTGGTCAGAATTTCAAAAAGTACATTATTTCAAAATTGACGTGCTACCTTTCCGTAAACACTCCAATTTGTAAAATTATGTAGTTTTTGCAATTTTGACCCCAAAATATTGAAAAGCGCCACCAAGTGACCTTTAAAAGATCAACAAATGAATCCACCAAAAAAGTTGGACTGTATTATATTCAAATACGCGCAATAATAAAATGATTTCCTTTGAAGAGTATTTATTACTTTTCAATTTCGCGCCAATTACATATGCGCAGCAACAGATGCGCGAGTTGTTTCAGATTTGTGAATAATCAATATGTTTCACAGTTTTGACCACCAAATATTAAAAACCACCACAAAATGACCACCAAAATTTTTCAAACAGAATTTTTTTTCAATGTAAACAAGTATCGTACAAGCATGTAGTTAGCACGCCAATTTTGAAAATACTGTAGTTTTTGCCATTTTTACCATCAAATATTGAAAACTATCGCCAAATTTTTACCAAACGACCACCCAACAATTTCAAAAATTATAAAAGAGTTGCTTGCAACCGCAATGTATCACGTCTAGGGCTGTAAGTCCATGAAACGTTTCTTTGAAACATTGAAAGTTTCATGAAACAATGAAACGTTTCACGGCACCAAAGTTTCTGAAACGTTTCAAAGTTCTGCAAACACGTATGCGCTTGTGCACTCATGTCAGGTTGAGGTTAGGTAATATAATGGCGTTGTTCAATCGAATAATCGTGCTGAAACTTGAAAGCTCGATAATACGAACAAATACGAGTACAGGCTCGATTACCAAAGTACCGGACTACCGGGTAAGGTTTGAAAGATGGTTTGTCACAAGCACTGTGTGCACAAGTACTTTATGCAGCACGTTACTGAAGGACGTGTTGTAAAAGTTAAATGCAATTTTTACACGTGGATGAATCTAAGAAATACGACGAGAATGATTCTTCATATAAAAGATTTATGCAAAAAGTACAAAAGATTTATGCAGGAAGTATGAAAAGAGAAATGAGTACAGAAACGTGTACTCCTATTCCTGATCTATAGTAGATCTTTTTAATGCAAATATGTAGTTCAATATCAAATATTTATTTAAAATATTGAGAGATATAGCACCGATAAAAATTAAAGCATGTTTTTGAAAGGAAATAATTTATAAAAGTAAACCTGATTGTTTAATGAAATTGCAGGATTTTATTTTATTCATTTCCATTCCAAGTTTCTAATACATGTGTGAAGAAATCGTTTCAAAAATGAAACATTATAAAAACTAAATATGTGTTAAGTACGACATTTATTTTCATTTTATTAACAATTAACACGTGATTTATTTATTCAAATTCGTTGAATCGATTAGCTTTGAAACACAAAGGATACTATCAAATGTTTATATTTATAACTTAATAGTATTTTTCATATTTTGAATTTTCCCGCCCTAATGTTTGAAACTTTGGAAACTTTGAAACGTTTCCAACGTTTCATGAAACTTTTCATTTGCTCAAAGTTTCATGAAACTTTACAACCCTAAAGTAGGTCTACTACGCGCATGCGCGCGTATGCAATTCGCAGTGAACAAACGGCGAATTCAAAGCACCGCGAATTCGCGCGCGCCTCACTCTCGAATAGGGTGGGGGTAATGGGGAAGAAATTCCGCTCGCTACTTTGGAGTCGGGACGCTCGTATCTTGGAAGCTCGTATCTTTGGAGTTCGAGTGAATTAGAAATTTTTAATAATGTTTTTTTTTGTATTATTTCTTTTCCTAATTGGAAAATGTAATAATCTGAATAGATTGGTTTAGAATCTACCATTAATATATTATATTTATAATATGATGTATGATTGAAATATAATATTTTTTATATTTTCATATTATTTTATATTTATATTATATAATATTTTATGATATACTTAATATTAATATGTATTTATATTAAATATTTTACATAAAAAGAATATTATTTTTAAATCATCCATGTTTTTCTTCGATGCATCGATGTTTCTTAAAAATGACCCGATATATCGGAAACATCGATATTTTTTATTCGATGTTGCAACACTAGTAGCGCTGTTCAAAATCTCGAACGGTGAAAGTGCTTGTCACTTATAACGTCGACAGGCGTCGCTTGTCATATTTTACACTTTTTTTATAAGTAGCTTAAAAAATCCCCGTAAATATCAAAATGAGATCTCCCTTAGTTTTCGAGAAATAATTAAGAACATACACCGTGACATGGTGTGCCCAGCGTCCATTTCAAGCGAAGTCATATTGAATCGGTTCTTTACCTCAGCCCCCTGGAACTCTGAGTTGAAAATGTACTATGTGTTGACGGTGGCCGTGTGGTGGCGCCAGCTATGCAGTTATGTAATGAGCAGATATAATTCGCATTCATGCCGCTGCGAACAGCACCATCGTTAACATAAAATACGTGGTTTTATGATTTGAAATAAGTGAAATCAAAAGCGAATAAATTTCAATTGAGAAATAAAATATATTTCGAGGAAAAG
>JAABKJ010002351.1:0-28277 GCA_011634705.1 Andricus grossulariae
CGCCTGTTCAATGAAACGTCACGTGCCGTTAAAAATCCGCCTAGCCGAGAAGAGATTCAAGTCTTCTGGGAGGAAGTATATGGAGATACTTATTAGCTAAATGAAGACACCTCAGATATATAACTCTTTCGTAACTTTTGCCAAAGGCAAAGGTTGCAAGGTCCAGAGGAAGAGTGTCAGCTAATTACTGCTAAAGAAGTAAAGAAATTTATCGCTACAAATAAGAACTTTCCACTGCCAGGGCCAGATAAATTCAACAACTTTGGTGGAAGAAGTTTACTTCTAAGCACCAACATCTAGCTCATATCTTTACTACTTTCGTAAACGGAGAACAACCCATCCCGCAGCGGCTAGTGGAAGGACGCACGGTATTGATCCCTGAGACCGGAGATTTGTCAAGTCCAAAGAACTACAGGTCCATAGCTTCTTTAAACACCAGCTACAACCTTTTTTCAAACTATCTTTCTCTTACAATCATATGCCACAAAAAATTATATTTCCAGGGACGCGTGAAGGAGGTTCGATTAGGAATTCAGGACAGATTTTGAGAAAGCTACAATCGCCGTAAAATTTGATTTCACATACGATGTTTTAATTCTCGGTTTTTAAGGTTTAAGTTTAAATCTTAGTCCTTACTGATTACAAGGCTTATCGGTATCTCATGACCAAAATCTTGCTGTACTAACAATATGGTATAACATGTAGTGCGGGTTTGAGCTATAGAACTATGTACCTCTCGTACAGCAGGTATTGACGACGAAATCATCTCATATCCAGGATCTTTGTAGAATTCTACGCTAGCTAGAGGAGTCTGCAGAACCTTGAAGCTTGTCTGGAACTTTCAGGCTCTCGGCATCTCCGCAGTGAGTCATCAAGAGAGGTTGTAGATGTCAGGTTGGCTGCAGTAACAGATAGCGCGACTATTTGTGTTCTACCTCCGCTCATCTTCAGATAATGCTCAGAGTTAAGAAACCTGAATTTCTCTAATTCTCGATGTCCCTCGTTGTCCATCGATGATCTTGATTTCAAGAAGGCGTTACATACAATAAAAGTAAAAATCGAAACGAATCAGCCTAAATTAAGTTATCAAAATATTGACGAATCGAATCGTGGAGCATCGTGCGGCCCCTGAAGTGCTAGAGATCCACTTATTGAAGTAAAACTTCTTTTGGAACGGGAGTAAATTAAAAACAACGATCGACCGAAGGATCGTATATCTATCTGTCTCTCTCTCTTACTAGTATACTTTCTATAGTCTATACCTTCTCTCTCTATTCACGTCTCCATTTTGTTCGGCAATTCACAATTGTACTAAAGACTCCTCTTCAATATCCTCACAACTGCCACTCTACGAAACACCTGTATATGCTCTCTCTCTCTCTCTTATCTCTCTCTCTCTCTCTCTCTCTGCACTCTCTTACTATGCGATCTTCTTAAAACTCGTGATGATTCCTTACGAACAATTTCAAAGTTAATCCCTCAAAAGGTTCACTTCTGCCGCGGGGTCCCACTGCCACACACTGTTTTTTTTTTATGTTCGCGCTTGCCTTTTGTGCGTTGCAAAAAATGTAACGTCACAATACATCAGCTTTAATAAATGAAACTGCAACTTCTGTAGCATGTTTTTCTCAGTGTAAGTATTTAAAATTAATAATGCATCCATTTCTATTTGCTCTTACAGAATTAATTTCGTAAGGTGACTCACCTAGAAGTTCTTGGTTCTCGCGCCAGTTCAAGCGCTTAACCTCGAGCCCGCGCCAAAGTATCTAACCTTATTATAGTAAGTAACATTGTTTTTTAAGTACCTCATCACAGATATGTTACATGCCAACAAAATTAACACGTTGAATACCTGAAATAAAATGTGCCTGCGCCATGTTACAAAATGTGAGCAATAATACGTTTGAAAATAATAAACACAAAATCCTTATGATGATCTCCACTTTAGACCTATAACAAGTAACTATAATGACCTCGCAAGAATTTATATCATGTCAATGTGACGCTTTATTATTATACCTTAGTTTAAAATATCATGAAATTCTCTTTAACATCAAGTTTTTCTCTTGCATGGGAATTATGTATCATTGATTTTTCTGTTATTAATTTTTACTCCACTTAATCTCCATTTAATACTCCATTTTTACCTACTTTTGTATGCTTAAAATGTACTTGTTATCCGCTTGTAATCCACTTCTAATCCTGTTGCGTTCTTTTTTTAATCAAATTGTGATTAACTTAAAATCCTCTTATAATCTCATGTAATTAATTTTCATCCACTTGTAATCAAGTCTAATACTTTTTAACCCACATGTAATCCACTTGTAATCCGGCTAAACATATTTTTTTGGGGGTTTGAATATACTTTTAATCCACTTACTTGAATTCTACTTGCAATTTTAAGTAATCCATTTTCAATCCTGAGTGATCTAACAATTCGATTCTTCCATAAAAATACAAATAATACGGGTAATCCGACGTAATTCACTAGTAAATCATTTGCCATTCGCCTGCAATTTTTTGAATCATCGCCAACCTACGTGAAAGTTAAAAGTTATGTAAGAATAGTTATATGACAGTTCAGAAGTTTTTCTTCCTTCGAAAATATGAAATTTTGTATTCAACATTCATCAAGTTACATAAAATGTAAATATGTCAAAACAAATATTATATTTTGTGGACGAATTTTAATACAGTTGGTACTGCGAAATAAAGAGTATACCTATGTATAATTGAAAAAAATAACAATTTAAGAAAACGTAAAATATCTAGTCCATTTCCTTCGTTCTAGTCTATTTCATCTTGAGTCCACCAAGTGGAATACCACTGTTGTAATATGGTGTTTACTAGGGTGGTCCAAACAAACTTTTTTTTGCTAGAGGAAAAGGCTCGCCCCCATTTTTAGGAAGTTTCGGAAAAGATAAGATGGGGTTTTAAATCAAGAAGGTTTAGTTTTCGAAAAACGTGGGAAAAGCAGAGTGTGAATTTGAGGACAACATAGCCAAATTTCAAATATTAACCCAAACCCTTAATTTAAAACTTTCTGAAAAATTCTTTAAAGACAGGTAAGAGCAAGAAATATCTCAAATAAGTAAGGGAAGAATGGAACTCGGCAATACGTTTTTTTTGTAAATATTTCACCTACGGTACTTAGTAAGCTGTTATTTCATAATTAAAACAGTTTAACCCGTGATTTAACTTATTGAGAAAATACATTTCGTGAATTTTTGAACTTTTTTTTTTTAAATTTCGCTCTAGGAACAATGCTATAATATATGTGTGTTACATTGTATTTTAGTTTTTAAATTACCCGCTGGAAGAAAAAGTGCATCTCATTGCCGAGGCATAACCCATCAGCGATATGCATTATTCTCAAATGTTGCATAAGGATATCCACCTCGTGTCACGTGATCACCCTCTTTAGGTTCTCTTTCTCTTAGTTCAAATGATCATGTAAGAAAAATATAGTTATTAATTAATTCAAATATTAAAATAATCATTGACTTAGAACTGTGACATTGTGTTAAATTGTGAGTCCCATACAGTTTTACAAACAAAAGGAATTTTGAATTTTATTGTGAATTCGAACAACTTTTTACTACTTCAAAAAAAATATCTGTACCACAATTTGAGCATAGTTAGCCAATATCAATATGTAAATATCTCTAGGCACTTTATATCGAGTAATAACTATTTGTTGAAGCATTTCAAGGACGGTTCCAGATAAGGGTTTTTCTCTGGGGTGGAGGGTTTCACTTACCCATCCACTTAAAAAACTAATAATCATGATTCAAATCTGAACGTGGGGGAGAGGGGGGGAGTCACGCTTGCGTGTCGTCTATAATTTAGTTTTTAATGACCATTATTATTACTTGACAATTCATAAAAACATTAGTTCGGTATTCTGCAGGACGTTTTGTACCGTGGAACAGTAAAGCATGATCCTCATGACTGACTTGCAATAATAGCCTTTGCGGACATGCTTCTGCCACTCGTTCTCAAAGAAAAATATTGTTAGTTATTATCTGGAACGTCAAAAAATTTCTTAACTTAGAAATACTAAATTACGGTATACCTCTGAAGAGTTCACTTAAGAATATTGAAGCAATACTTGGTATAGAACTTCCTTTTGTATCCCAGTAAAAAGTCCTAAAAGGATTTCCAGTCCGGAGAAATAGAAATTAAATATTATACATTGTTAGGGTTTCGTAGCTAGTGATATAAACCCTTATGGTTTCGGTCTGGTGTCCGTACATCAGTCGTACTTTTTTCCTTGGATCTCCTACACCCTTAAACCCACCCTGTTCCATGGGATTCCGCATATCCTTCAAGACCCTCCTCTTTCCTTCTGGGCACCACTCATTCCACGGGGCCCTGACTATATATCGGGACCACCCTTATCCCATGGGATAATACCTGTCCCTCGGGACCTCACCTAATCCTCGGAAACTACCTCATCCCACGGAACTGCACCTGTCTACTTCCCTTCTCCAATGGAGCTAAGGGTTGTTATTCAACCTTGCTAAGGGTCGTTATTGTCCGCTGCTGAGGGATATTATTAACCGTTCCTGGAGTTTGTTATTGACTGTTGCTATAAAACTGTATTTATCGTTGCTATGGGTTGTTATTGTCCGCTGCTGGGATATGTTATTAGTAGTTCCTAAGGGATGTCATTAGCCGCTGCTATAGGTTTCTTGTTCACCGTTGCTAGATATTTGTATGATTCGTTGCTAAGGGCTAGTTATTGACCATTGCTAAGGGTTTTCAATAACCTTTTATTATTGCCCATTTCCAGGTAGTTGTGATTATCGTGATTAAGGGGGGGGGGGGGCACGCTTTCATGCTATCTATACATTATTTCTTGAATTACCATTATTATTAGTTGGAAATTCATAAAACGCAACAGTTCCGTATTTTGCACGACGTTGTGTAATGTTGAATCATAAATCATGATCCTCAAAATTGACTGGAGATAATTTTGAATAATTAATTGATTGTGCATTGTTAGGGAATCTTATTTGCCTTTTACTATGGAGTTATATTTATCGTAACTAAGGTTTGTTTTTGATAGTTACTAAGGGCTGCTACTTAAAATTTCTAAAGTTTGTTACGACGTACTGCGAGGGGACACTATTGGCCGTTGTTAGGAATTGTTATTGACTTTTGTTCGGGGTCGTGATTATCCGTTGCTAGGAAGTTTCGTTGATCGTTGATAAGTTTTGTTATTTCCCGTTGCTAGGAGATGCCATTATCCGTTACTAAGGGCTATTATTGCTCCGTACTAAGAGTTCTTATTGTTCATTGCTAGGAAATATTATTATTCGTTGCTAGGACATGTGTTGTATTACGTTGAGAGTTTATATTATCTGTTGCTAGGTAGATGTATTGATTGTTGCTAAAGGTTTGTTATTGATCATTCCTAGTGGATTTTCTTAGCTGTTGCCAAAAGTTTTTATTGACCGTCTATAAGGAGTTGTATTAATCGTCGCTAAGTGCTTCTTTTTACCGTTTCTAAGGATGATTATTGTCCGTTTCTAGAGGATTGTATTGGCCGTAACTAAACGTTATTAATGCCTTGTATTATGAATTGTTACTCTCTTCTGCTATGGAATGTTATTATTAGCCGTTACTGAGGGTTATTATTAAACGTTGCTAGTTTTTTTTATTACCGTTACTGATTGTTGTTATTAAACGGTTTTATGGGATGTTATTAATTGTTGCCAACATCCTTTACTAACATTCACACTAAACCCATTTTCCAGTAGCCAAGGAAGAACCAAGCGGCAAGTCATCGTTGAGACTTGTGCTATTTCATTTTCTTAGGTACGCTTGTTTCTTTTCATTAACGGCTATACGGATGCCATCATTCCGCCAAGCATCCCTGGTCATTCTTCCTACAACAGCAGTGCTACAAACATATATCGCACTCCTAACAATGATTTCCCGGAGCATAGTTCATGCGCCCCTCTTTTCTCTGTTGCATATTAGCGCCTCGCAAGTTGCCCTATCTAAACGTCAGTATATCTTATTCGGAAATTTTATTCGCACTCCGGGTTTCTATAAATTCTCTGTCTTGAATAGCGTCTGTTTCGTCTTTTTATTTCTCATTGTTGTCGATCCTTGACATAAGTTAATCTTTGAAATTAAAAGGAAACATTCCGCTTCACATTCAGAACTTCTAATAACCTTTGTGTCTCCTAGTAGCTCTCTCAGTCTCTCATCCGCAACACCAAATTCAATCATATTGTGGCTATCGTCTCTGCACCAGATATACAAGTGGATCATTCTATGCCTGAAGCAAGTATTTTTAATGAACAAGCCCTTTTCTGAACATAAGCCGACCAATCTGTCTCCGTTTCCATTCTTTTTCCGATCTCTGAAAGGTCTTACGTTAGCACCCTTTTCACATCTTCACGTTGGACTCTAACCAATCTAATCATATCTCCCAGTAGAATGATTTTTTTCTATGATCGCAAGTACCTATAGTATCATTTGAAGTGTCTGAGAGGGGGTCTTCTGCCTTACTCCTTTTACCATCAACTAGGGTGCAAGACACCCTGATGAATAGTCTTTTGATTAGCACTTTTATTCTAACCCACAACAATCAGAGAGATGCAAAGGGCAATGTCAAAGATCGGTCGATTCTCGCCCCGCTCCAGAACGTTTTCTACCTATTGAAAATTGCTCTAATATGCGTTTATTTGATGGGAATACATGTTTAAAACTATGTACTCCGGGGAAATTGCTCCGGAACGTTTTCTAGCTATGAAAAATTGCACTAATAGGCGTGTGCTTGATAATAATACATGTTTTATAACCAGCATACTTTGGGGAAATTGCTCCAGTCTGCCGTACATGCATACAATCATATAAACCTTGTTTAACCGCTGAAGGTGGATTCTTGGAAATCGATCGATTTTCGCCCCGCTCCAGAACGTTTTCTAGCAACTGAAAATTGCTCTAATAGGCGTGCATTTGATGGTAATACATGTTTAAAACCAGCGTAGACCGGGGAAATTGGTCCAGTTTGCCATACATGCAAAAAATCATATAAACCTTGTTTCACCGCTGAAGGTGGATTCTTGGAAATCGATCGATTCGCGCCCCGCTCCGGATCGTTTTCTACCTATGAAAAATGGCTCTGATAGGCGTGTATTTGATGGAAATGCATGTTTAAAATCGGCTTACTTTGGAGAAATTGCTCCAGTTTGCCATACAGGCTTAAAATATTATAAACCTTGTTTAACTGCTGAAGGTGGATTCTTGGAAATCGATCGATTTTCGCCCCGCTCCGGAACGTTTTCTAGCCACTGAAAATTGCTCTAATAGGCGTGTATTTGATGGGAATACATGTTTGAAACCGTCGTCCTCCGGAGAAATTGCTCCAGCATGCAATACATGCGTAAAATCATATAAACCTTGTTTAACCGCTGAAAGTGGATTCCTGGAAATCGATAGATTTTCGCCCCGCTCCGGAAAATTTTCCAGCTATGTTGAATGTCTCCAGTAGGCTGGTATTTGATGGGAATATACATATAAAACCGGCTTACTGCGGGGAAATTGTCCGTATTCAGAGATACGACCAGCATCGTCTTTGAATCCACCTTCAGCTTTTAAGCAAGTTTTATATGATTTTACGCACGTATGGCAAACTGGAGCGATTCCCCCGGACTACGTCGGTTTTAAACATGTATTCTCATCAAATACACGTCTATTAGAGCAATTTTTAATAGCTAGAAAACGTTCCGGAGCGGAGCAAAAATCAACCGATTTACAAGAATCCATCCTCAGCGGTTAAACAAGGTTTATATGATTTTACGCATGTATGGCAAACTGAAGCAATTTCCCCGGAGTAGGCCGGTTTTAAACATGTATCCCCATCAAATACACGCCTATTAGAGCAATGTTAGAGCAATTAGAGCAATCTAGAAAACGTTCCGGAACGGGGCGAAAATCGATCGATTTTTAATATTGTCCTTTATATCCCTTGACATTCTGTTCTGCTCTCTCATTTATAAGCAGACTGACTCCTTGGCATACGTGTGATTTGCTATCTACTTCCCTTTTTCTTTTTTCAGCTATGCATAAAAAATCTGCTTCCTTTTATGCATTTTTTCTCGCAATTGTGATTCCTTAGAATCATTCATCCCTCTAGTATTCCAAACATTCAGTCTCCATTCATCGCTTGAATCTTCAACTTTACTTTTACCATATGCATACATTTCGTTAACTAAAGTTTCAATCGATTCTGAGGCTACTCTATTGTTTTGTATTATTCATTATTTAAAGTGTACGCCCAATTACCTACTAGACACGAGAAATGTATTTTACGAATAAAAATCATGTCTGAAATAATTAGCCTGTCGTCTTTAGGTGGAGAGTCCAGTGATAAGGTCATTCAGACCCGACATCGGCCAACTTTGGGAGGGATTAAAGGCACAGAGCTAGAACCGGAAGAGTCATGGTTGGTTCGTATTGTATATTGAGAAGGGCACTAGCCTTCAGCAGATGAGAAATAAAAGAGAAAATGGGTAAATTTCAATTAATTGAATTTTGGGAAAGTACTTATCTATGGGTCTAAAACGTGGCTCGCCCTCGCGGAATCTCTCTTTCATGAGCTAGGGATATATTACGAGACTTTGCTAGAAATATTTCAGATCAGCATTTGAGATTTTAATTTCGTCGAGTGATACTAAGTGGGCATGTGGGGCTAACAAAAAAGGGTAACTATATCTACGAAGTTCTTTACCAGTAAGAGCCACTTGCAGCGTTATTCCTGGGCTTAAGTTCTGGCCATTATGGTGCAGTAAGTCGCGTGATTGATGATGCTCGTTCAATAAATATTTGATAAGTTATTGCATGGAGAAGCAAAATAGGTAAGGATTGCGAAATAAGTCAACTTGGGAATGCAAAAACTCAATTTATTTGCTCCTTCTTTTTTTTGTTTTACTCCCGCATTTGTCTACACCTCCATATAATTTTATATCAGTTCAACCCAACCGGAAAACCCCTACTTGTGAGGAAAAAATGCTCAGGAGGAGCCAAATATATTAAAAACAATTTTACTTATTATTTCGTCCTACGGGAAGAAAAAGAGATCAATATCATTTGGTTTGTCCATTCTTTCCAAGTTTACTTTGTCCTGTAAGAAAGTAAAAAGATATTAGATTTGCTGCAACACTTCCCCATAAAGGCGTTTCCCTGGGCTTGATTTATTGAGCATGTATTACAAATGACATCTATTCTCCGACAAGGATGAATTGTTTGATGTAATATTTTAACCACATAATCTAAAACTTGGAAACGAGCACTTCGCCACCGAGAGAGTACCCATGATGAACCGAAAACAAGCAAGGCCATTTTTCGAAAAAGGACACAAAGCGGGATTGTACTTTGCCCTTTAGATTATTTGGTTCAAATATTACATCAAACAATTCATCCTTGTAGGAGAAAAGTTGTCATTTACACGCCTATTAGAGAAATTTTCAATAGCTAGAAAACGTTCCGGAGCGGGGCGAAAATCGACCGATTTACAATAATCCACCTTCAGCGGTTAAACAAGGTTTAAATCAAGCCCGGAAAGCGCCTTAAACATCCCTAATTTTTGCCTCACTAATTTCTCATATTTTCTGATCATTAATATTAAAAGACCAAGATTTTAATCTTGTCACATTCTTAATATAGAATCTTCTATAAATGGAATGAAAGAATATACCATTTTAAATTATCAATTAGTGAAGTGAACTACTTACACGGCAAACCTCACCAAAAATCACTAATTTCGAATAAAAAAGTGACTAACGTGCATTAATAATGCGACTAATATTCTTTGAATTCAAAAGAATTCAAAATAATTCGATAAAATCTATAAGAAATTCACAATAAATTCACAAGGCTTCAAATCAATTTACTTTGAAAATTCGAATGGATTGGAAAAACTTCGAAAAATTCCATTGATTTCAGTAAAATTTAAGTGATTTCAGAAGAATTTAAGGAAAGTGAGAAGAATTCGATGAAACTTGTAAGTTTGATAATATTTTCTGAAATCCCGAAACATTTATTATTATACTTCGAGAGCTTTACAACCCCTTATAAGGATTATAAAAATCGCTCTATAGTTTCTAAAATTCTAGGACCTTCTTAATTACCGCATTAAAAAATTTTTAATCCCTCAAAATTATGTAAAACATTTTTAAATCCCTCAAAATTATTTTAAAAAATATTCAAATTTGCTTAGAATATTCAAAAATATTTCAAAATAATTCAAGAAAATTCAGAAATAGGTATAGATCTTCATTCAAAAGTGGTTAACCCATGGTTTAGCTTATTGAAAAAAGTGCCTTAAATGATCTTTTAATTTATACGAGTTTAATTGATGCTATAACTCAAACAAGTGAATACTGTGAATTTATCAGAAAAGGGACTAAAAAGTGATTGAAGAAAAAAGATAACTAATAGTGATTGTGTGGAAGTCTTGATTATTCTTGACAGTTACTCAAGGTGCTTCTTACCGAAGATCGATGACTTTGGAAACCATTTTTCAAAATCCTTTTGATATTCAAAATACTCTTCGGAATCAATCTTTCGCGTGTCACGCGATCACCCTCTATAGTTTCTTTCTCTACTGCTAGAGCTGATCATGTAAGAAAATATATAATCGTTAATTAATTTAAAAATTAAAATAATCATTAACTTAGAAATGCTAAATTGTGAGTCTCCTAACAACTGTCCAAGAAATGAAAATTTCTTTCTCAATCCCAACTGTTTTTAATTTAAAATAAATGGCTAATCAATTAACAAAAATTCCGAAGGTCTTCAAAAAATTGTATATTTGCTTTTTCATATGTTGAATATGAAAAAAAAATTTGCAAAACGTGATCGGGTGGGCAATTTGTTTAAAAGAATTAATTTGCATATTTTGCCCCCCATTGCTCCACGAAAATTCAAAACATTTTTCAAACTAGAGTGAGTATTTATAAACTCAGCCTCTATCCTGTATTAAATTTAAAAAACGTCCGTGATGCGGCAACATTACTAACTATAAACAAATTATTATTTTGTTAATCACTCTCCAGCGAAAATAGTGAAGGTTTTTGCAAAATGTTGCTTCTGCTTTTTTCCATTGAGAAGAGGCTATTATATGATTTGCAAAACTGCATGAATAACGCAAATTATGGTTTTTTTAATTGTTGTTGCATTTTTTGCAATTCGACTTGTAAAATTCCTGCGAGAATTGCAAATTTTGCGTTTCTGGGTAGAAACTGTTTCTACGTTTCGCATAGCGGAGTGGCTTTTTTCAAATTTTTCAAATTTTTTCTGCAAACTATATGGAACCCTTCAATATTATTGCCGACCGAGCAACGTTTTGCAAGTTCGATAATTCTCAGATCATGACATTTCTCACATTTGCTATCCAAAAACGCAACCTTCGCAATTTTTGCTGGAATTTTAGTAGTCGAATTGCAAAAACTTTAACAATAATTTAAAAAACGATAATTTACGTTATGTATTTAGTTTTTCAAATCATACAATAGTCACTTCTCAATGGAAAGAAGCAGAAAAAACTGAATTATCGTGGACAAATGGGGCGCAAAATTTTCAAATTAATTTTTTTTTGAAGACCTTCGGAATTTTTATTAATTGACTCGATATTTGTGTCTAATTCCACTGGCTTATTAGTTGAAAATTCATAAAATGCATTAGTTCGTTATCCTGCATGACTTATTATACAGTGAAACAGTTAATTACGATCCTCACGTTCGTCTGGCGATAACGGTCGTCGTGAACTTGATTCCGCAACTGCTTGTGGACTCGATTCTGCAACTCGTTCTGCAAGAAAAATATTGTTAGTAATTATCTACAAGATTAAACAATTTCTCAATTTCGAACTACGAAATTAAGGTATACTTCCGAAAAGTTTGCCGAAGAATACTGAGTTGGTACTCGGCCTAGAGTTTCCTTTTGCATCCCAGTTAAATTTCCCAAAAGAATTTTCAGCGTAGAATAATAGAAATTAAGTTATGATCCATTTTTAAGGGATTGTAGCCACGGGCAGAAACCCCTATAGTTTCGGTTGGGCGTTCATCCATTAGTTTTAACGTTTTCCTGCGGGACTTCCACACCTTAGAACAAATCGTATTCCATGGAACCCCACCTATCCTTCGGGAAGCCCCTTATTCCACCTGACCCCTATCCTTTGGGAACCCCATCTGTTCCCCGATGTACCCCTTATCCCATTAGACTCCACCTATCCTTCAAAATCCCTCTCCATCGCTCGGGGCACTCCTTCTCCTAGGTTACCAACTATATTTCGGGACCCCTATTATCCCATGGGATGACACCTGTCCCGCGGAACCGCAGTTGATCTGAGGGAAATAGCTCATCCGATAAGACTGCACCTATCCCTGGGGACTTCCCTTATTGGATGGGACTAAGAATTGTTATTGAACCTTGCTAAGGATTGCCATTGAACCTTGCTAGGGGTCGTTATTGTCCGTTGCTAAGGGATGTTATTAGCCGTTGCTAGGGTTTGTTAATGACTGTTGCTCGGGTACGTTGTTAACCAATGCTAAGGGTTGTTATTAACCGTTGCTATTGGATGTTATTAGCCATTGCTAAAGGTTTTTATTGATCATTTTTAAGGGTTGCTATTGCCAGGGGCTAAGTTTTGTTATTGTCCGTTTCTAGGGGAAGTCATTACCCACTTTTAAGTGATTTATTGATGGTGGTTTTTGATGATGGTTTTTATTGTCCGGTGGCTAGAGAGTTCTACTGACCATTGTTTAGGTTTGAATTGACCGTTGCTAGAGGGCGTTTTTGGTCGTTGCAAAGGGATTTTATTGTCCGCTGCTAAGGGTTGTTATGGATTGTTAATATGGAGTTGCATTTGTCGCTGCTGAGGGTTGCCATAGACCGATGCTAAGCGATGTTATTGTCCATTGCTATGGAGTCTTATTAACTATTTCTAAGGGTTGTTATTGTCTGTTTCTAGATAATCTTATTGACTGTCACTAAAGGTTGTTATAGTCTGTTGTTAAGGGTCGTTATTGTCCGTTGCTAAGGGATGCTATTAGCCGTTGCTAGGGTTTGTTATGACTGTTGCTAGGGTATGTTATTAACCAATGCTAAGGGCTGTTAATAACCGTTGATATTGGATGTTGTTAGCCATTGCTAAAGGTTGTTATTGATCATGTTTAAGGGTTGCTATTGCCCGGGGCTAAGTTTTGTTATTGTCCGTTTCTAGGGGAAGTTCATACCCACTTTTAAGTGATTTATTGATGGTGGTTTTTGATGATGGTCTTTATTGTCCGGTGGCTAGAGAGTTCTATTGACCATTGCTTAGGTTTGCATTGACCGTTGCTAGAGGACGTTTTTCGTCGTTGCAAAGGGATTTTATTTCCGTTGCTAGGTGATTTTATTAGCGGTTGCTAAGAGTTGTTATTGGCTGTGATACGGAGTTGCATTGATCGCTGCTGAGGGTTGTTATAGACCGATGGTAAGGGATATTGTTGTCCATTGCTATGGAGTCTTATTAACCATTTCTAAGGGTTGTTATTGTCTGTTTCTAGAGAATCATATTGACCGTCGCTAAAGGTTGTTATAATCTGTTGTTAAGGGTTGTTATTGTCCGTTGCTATGAGATGTTATTCGCCGTTACTAAGGACTGTTATTGACCATTGCGACAGAGCTTTTTAATTCGTTGTTAATTGTTGTTATTGTCCATTTCTATGGGAATTTATTAGCCGTTGGCAAAATCCCTTATTAACACGCGTTATGGTGTTAAGCATTTTAATTTGATTGAATTAGTGCGATCAATTGACTCTTCCTCCCTTTACAAGGTCCTGGTTTTAAAGTACCCATCATCTGAATATCCACAATTTTTTCTTAGTTCAAAAATACCATATATGTACTAAAAATTTGAGCGAGTTCCGCTCCTCCACCTAAGGGAGTTTCACGAAGGGAAGACCTCCTCCACGAAGGGAAGACATTCGAACCTGGATTTTCGTCGTTGTGAATCCTCGACCTCCTCAACGCCTGCGATCGTATACGATTCGCTTGTCGCTCTGCCGAAGTCATTGAACGAATTTTCCCATCTGGATCCCTCACAGTAAAAAGTCCATGGTATACTGAAGCGGTACCATCAGGATTGTTTCCCGGAAGACTTGATTCTGTAAGAAAAAATAGGTCACTTTAAAACATTTATTGTCAAAAGTACACCCAATTCGGAATAATTTTGAGCTGAAAATTTTATTTTAATACAAGAACAAATCAAATAGTTTTAACTAAATAGTTGAATTTTCAGAACGAAAAGATTAGTTCTTAACCCAATAGTTAAATTTGCAACCAAAAAGATGACTTTTCGACCAGGAAGATAACTATTCTACCAAAATAGCGAATTATCAACAAAATACATGAATTTTCAACATTATTGTTGAATTTTGAAGCCAAGAGGACGAATCCTCAACCAAGCAGTTGCGTTTCTAACCAAATAGGATGAATTTAATACCAAGAAGATTCATTTTTTTTTCAAAAAAGATGAATTTTCAACAAAATAAAGTTTTTGACTAGAAAAAATGAGCTTTTAATTAATAACATCATTCCTAAACTAAGAATATAATAGTTAAATCTTGAGTTTGAAAATTTAATTTTAAACGAAAAAATGTCAGCAAGATAGTTGAATCCTAAACCAAAAAGATGAACTTTTAATAAAAGGACATGCATTTTCTACAAAATATTATAATTTTTAACTAAAAAAGGATAAATTTCAAAGAAAAAATGGAATAACTACATTTTCAGATCAAAAATTCACTTACTAGCAAAAAAAAAAGAATTTTCAACCAAATTGATTTAAATTTTCAAGCCAAAAAGACAAGTTATCTACAAACATTTGAGTATTTAAACGGAAAATTTGATTTTTCAACAACTAATTTTCTACCAAAATATTTCTGTTTTGAACTAAAAGGATGATGTCTTAAAAAATAAGATTAGTTCTACACCAAAAAACAAGAATTTTCATCGAATACATGTATTTTTAACAAAAAGGTTAAAATTGTAACCAGAGGTAATTCTTAAACCAGAAAAAAATGAATTTTTTAAAAAAGTAGTGCAACTTTCGACTATGAAGGTAAATTTTTGACCAAAAAAGATCAATTTTTAAGAAAATAATTGCATTAAAAACAAATAATTTAACTTTCAATCAAGTAGTAGATTATTTAATCAAACAAGATTTATTCCGAAACAAAAATTTGAACGAAGACTTTTCAAGGAAGAAAATTACCTAATAACTTTTAATTTTGAGCATGAGAATACCTTTTCGTTGTGCCCGGAAAATGCCCAAAAAAATGCAAAATAGCAGTTTTCTATTAAATTCATGCTAAAGACGGTATTTTTCAGAATTTTTTTAACATGAATTATTGTTAATAATGAAGTGACGAGTTTCCAAATATTTTATAATCATTTTTGAATTGTTCAAGCTATTATTTATGTAAACAATTTTTTCCTCCTGCATGTATTTTTTAGGAATATTTGGCAATTTTTAAAATAACTTTCATTGGTTCAAACCATTTTGAATTCTTGAAACCATGTTTTCACTGTAAATCATATAAAGACAATTTTTTTAAATTCTATAATTTTTTCATATATAAAAATAAGATTATTAAAAATTTGAATGTGTGAGTTGAAAATAATTTTTATTAACTCATTCCTAGAGTATATAAATGAAACAAAACAGAGAAGCTATTTTAAGAAAAAAAGGACTATACTTTTTTTTAGAGCAATTGAATTTAATTCAGGATAAACGTTCTCAAATTAGAAAATACTGAATAATAAGAGACATACTGTAAAATGTCCTAGAAAACTAGTTTTTTCTCAATTTTCCCTATGAAAAGGAGCCAAGAAGTGTTTATTAATTGTTTAAATGATTGCGAAAAGTCTGAAACGAAAAAATATTACTCTCGAAATTTGTCAATTGTGTCACTAATTGCTGAAAAAATCTGTTCGCGATTCACGGGGAAGAAAACTGTTCAAACAAATGAACATTGTTTAAATAATCACTGAATGTCCTTAAAAAATATATTAATTTTAACATTCGCTAAATTTTTAATTAACCGATTAATGACGAAGAATTCAGATTTTTTAATTCATTTTCAAGCCTCATTCTTATAATCAGGGAGTGGGAATCTTATAACAACAATCCTGTTCACTACTATTTTCGGGTATGCTCTTTCAGAATCTGAGCCTAAAGTTGAAATATCACCTCCAGAAAATTAAATATGCCGGCTTTCATGTCATAAAATATGAAAATGTTGAGAAAACATTTTTTTAACGATTTTTTTCACATTGAAATCGCGAGAAAACTTGACACATTCTTTGACCATCGACGCACAAAAATCGTGTACTTTGGCAGGATACTCTTGGCTTTCGTCATAAAAGTCGATATCATTTTCAAAATGGTGATTTTTCGCTTAAAAATTAAAAACAAAAAATAGAAGTGAACGCTTCACTCAGATTCCAACAAATACTGGTGAAAGTGGCTGTTAATAGGTTTTTGACGACTCTGAATCCGAATTTAGTGTCAGGTTTTCGAAATTTAAGATGGCGGATGCAATATGGCAAAAAATTAACATTTTTCACCATTTTGGCCACCATATTGTATCCGCCATCTTGAATTTCGAAAACCTAAAACTATATTCGGATTCAGTAACTACAAAAACATATGTACGGATAATTTCATCCAACTTCAAAGATTTTTCAAAAATTTGGCTGCCATATTAGGTCCGTCATCTTGAACTTCGAATGTCTGATACTAGATTCGGATACAACGAACCCAAAAACTTGCGTGTGGACAATTTCATTCAGTTCAAACCACTTTTAAGATTTGACAGACAGATTGGATTGGCGATCATGAATGTCAAAAATCCGACAATAGATTCGGATTCAAAGCCCCAAAAACTTATGTATGGACAATTTCATCCAGTTCCGAGCACTTTTAAATTTTGGCCGCCACATGGATCTGTGATAATTAATTTCGAAAATCTGACACTATACTCGGATTCAGCGACCCCAAAAACCCATGTGTGGACAATTTCACCCAGTTCTGAAGACTTTTGAATTTTTGCCGCCATATTGCATCTGCGATCATGAATTTCGAAAATCTTAAACTAGATTCGGATTCAGCGAACCCAGAAACCAATGTACCGACAATTTAATCTAGTTCGGCACATTTTACAAAATTTTGGCCCCCTATTGAGTCCGCGATCATGAATTTCAAAAATCTGACTCTAGATTCGAATTCAACGACCCCAAAAACTTGCGTGTGGACAATTTCATCCAGTTCCAAAAATTTTAAAATGTTTGCTGCCATATTGGATCCGCGATCATGAATTTCGAAAATCTGACACTAGATTCACATTCAACGACCCTGAAACTAGATTTCGATTCAGCGACCCCAAAAATTCATATGTGGACAATTTCATCCAGCTCCAAACATTTTTTAATTTTGTCCACCACATTGGATCCGCGATTATGAATTTCGAAAATCTAACACTAGATTTGGATTCAGCGACCCCAAAAACCTACTTACAGCCACTTTCACCATAATTCGTTGAAATCTCAGTGAAGCGTCCACACACCTATATTTTTTCAAAATTTGCAAGTGAAAAATCACCATTTTGAAAATGATAACGACTTTTATGATGAAAACCAAGAGGATACTGCAAAACTACACATTTTTTGTGCACCGATGGTTGAAGAAAGTGTGAAGTTTTTATAAAGAAAAAATTCTTTAAACACATAATAATCGTTTGAACAATTAAAAATAATTTAAAAATGCTTGTAAACCCTTCACTTATCGATTAAAAATTATTCATGTTGAAATAATTCCAAAAAATACCGTGTCTATCATGAATTCGATAGAAAACTGCTATTTTGAATTTTTGAGGCATTTTCCGCGCATAATGAAAGGATATTGGTGTGTCAAAAATGGTAATTTATAGGGTGGAAATGATTCCTTGAACATTATTTAAGAGATGACTATACTTTACTTCATCAAAACTTTACAAGTACTACTTTTTAAAATTTTTTCGAAAATCGACATTTTCGGATTTAAAATCCCACGTTAACTTCAACAGCCCGGGGGCACGGGTTAATTTTCAGAGAAAAAAAAAAGAAAAAAAACATTACGGATTTTCTTTTCCCAAAAAACGAACGATTTCTTGGGGATCTATTACTAAAAATTGAAAGTCGAATTTTCGACCACTCTACCCAGCTGAAAATTCCTGTACAGGAACTTCGGAGGATCCTGGACATGTGCCTGGACACGATCCTGCACAGGTTCTTTTGACGTTTCCTGTGCAGGAACTTGGCCAAGGAAACTGTACATAATCCTGCAATGGAACCTGCGCCGAAAAAGGAACCTTTGAAAGATCGAGTATAGGTGCTTGTACAGGTTCCTTTGAGAAATAAATTGAGGTGCGGGTTTCTGTGCAGAAACACGTATGGGGCCCTTTACAGAAAGCCGCCGCGAAAATTCATGTTACTTACAGCTATACAGTTGCTTTTGTTTTATTCCCTTGAAGATCGAACTTACTGTCGAAAGGGCTAAGCCCCTAGCGAACCCTCGCGGATTATTTCCTATGCAGGTTCACGTAAAGGATCACGAACAAGTTCCTGTACATGAACCCGCGTCTAAAATCACTCTGTGAAGGAACCTGCACACGATCATCCAAAGGTTAGCTTGCATACAGGTTCCTTTGCTGGATCACGTACAGTTTCCTTTATCAAATTCCTGTGCAGGAACCGTCAAGGTTACCTGTACAGGTTTGTGTGCAGATTAGTGTCTAGGAACATGTCCAAGATCCTTCGGGGTACCTGTACAGGAATTTCCAGCTGGGTAGTGCACATTCGGTTACGCGTATACCGGGGACCACGGTACATTTTTGCATTCAAGTGGAGTAAAAATTAAAATTTCACTTAGGGTCTCCCTATCATCATTATTTAGCTTAATTCTACGCAAATTGTGTATTTAGAATTTATTCAGAAATTTGTTTGCAAAAATAATTGACTTCAAAGTATACATACGTGGCGAACACAGTGAACACGCGGACCCAAGCTATACAAATTCAGCTTTGAGTGAATTATTAATTTCTTAAAAGGTTATTTGATTCATGCAGGCGAAATTTGTTTAGTAATAATATAATTAATGATAATTTAATTAAGTATATATCAATAATTAAGTATTCTTCACATTCTGTGTCGATAAACTGAATTTTGTGCTAACATACGTTTCAAAAATTATCCTTCACTTCTATTTCCTTTCTTCTCCTTATCCAAAATTGTTTTTTCATTCAGTTTTAAAATAAATTTAGAATTTTAACTTTTAACACTCATCCCGAACCAAAAATTTGCCGAAAATATGTATAATTATAATAACATATCTTGCAAATGTTCAAAGAGAAACGCGAAGTTTTGAATATAGTCGATATCTGGATTCCAGATATTTTAATATCTGATTTATTTGTAATTATTTTATATTTTACTTACGAGCAGAATGAAGAAATATCATAAAAATGAAAAGCAGAAAACAGATAGAAAATCTCATTTTGCTATAGACACATAACTAATTTTTAATAAATACCGAGAGCTATAACTAAGAGGAGGTTGACTATGTTTCGCTCGTATATATACTAATCTTTATCACAATATTGACTAATTAGGTTATCTACATTTGAGTGGTAAAATGGAGTTGATGGAATAAAGCGTTGCGTAAAGTCAGGTTACAGATTTTCTAGGTGTTTAGTCTAGTTCAAAATTACCTACTCTTTAGCTTGATTCATAAACGAAAATGAATACACATGATTGTTCAGCCAGAAAATATCTACACATTTTTTATTAAACATTTTTTGATAGGAAGCTTAGTTTTTGTCTTAATCGTTGAAAATAAAATAAAAAAATAGGTTTTGTGAAAAATGACACATGATACAAAAACAAATTTTAAGTCAAGGACCAGCGTGCAGCGGGTCTTGGCCCAGGTAATTCGACAAGTCATCTATAAGAAATTTTTTGAATTTTAAAACCTGACAAAAGCCGAAACAACTCCTAAAGATGATTTCATGATTCGGGTGCCAAATTGTGGGTCCGAAGATCTCGGATCCTTCGCAATCTTGGTTTATATTAGGTGTACAAATAAGTTATACCCGTTTTAAGCAATATTTTTATTTATCTATAACAATCCAGCAAAATGTAAGTATTAATGAATATCATTGCGATTGGCTAGAAGCTCAGGCAATTGATAGATTCCATGGAGAAAGAAGGCTTGATCTTTTGACGCTATAAAGTCTGTCAAACTGTAGAAGAATTGCAATGGGAAACTCTGCCGCATCCGGCTTACTCTCCAGACATTGCCTCGTCCAATAACCTTCTTTTTCGCTCGTTACAAAACAGCTTAACTGAGCACCGAATTCAAATTGAATCTGGAGTGCGAAAAATGGTAGATAAATGTATAGCGTCAAAAGATCAAGCCTTCTTTCGCCAAGGAATCTATCAATTGCCTGAGCATTGGCGAAGTGTACCTAATACTGACCCCACAATAAATTAAAATGTGCTAAATGAGAGACAAAATCGCCACGGCTTCGCAATCTTGACCCATTTGCACCCAAATTCAAATCTGAATGTACTCAGCGGGTCACAAGACTACGAAACCTTCGCAATCTTGACCCATTCAAACCCCACTTGTAAATAGAATTTTCTCGTTAAGTCCCAAGACCGCCAAGCATTCGTAATTTCGAACCATTAATACCCTATTCTAAGTTAAAATATTTCCTTTTCGTCGTAATACCGAGAGGCCTCTGAAATCTTAAGGCGCTTCAAAAGAGTTGGTTCCGTTTGATTAACTATACGTCTAAAAGGATGAATTTTTGAACGTAATTTTTTGACCACATAATCTGAAGAAAATTATACCGTTTTGGACAGAGAGCTTTTCCCGGAAAATTTTCTTTCTTTCTTTTTGTAATTGAAATTTTTGTTTCTGACACCGGCAGCACTCTAACTATTGTGTCACAAGACCAAAAAGCCATCGCAATCTTGACGCATTCTTACCCACTCTAAATCAAAATGTTCTCATAGATTACTTCTTAAACTGCTGTTGCACGATCCGAAAGACTCAAATCGTCGATTCATCATCTAGAGATGTTTTAATTTTAGGCAGAATAAAATTTGTTTAAAAGTTTTCGTAGATTTATTCTTGAACTACCTGGTGGACGATTTTACAGAATGTATAATTCCTAACATTTGTGTAAACCCCGCTTTCTGTTACTATATTAGAAAAAGAGATATCGAATATATCCTTTCAACTATTGGGAAAAGTGTCCCTTACCTCATTACGAGATATATTCTTGTCATAATATTGTCGTGATTAGGTAAAGTATCCTCCAATATCTTCCTATTGTTCCGTTAGAATACGAAAAAAGTGATTCAATTAATTATTAAAAGGTACTTTTGATGCTTTTTGAGACTGAGATTATATTTATTTTGTATGTAACACAATTTTTACAATTGCCATCAATTTACAAGGCAGCTTTCCTTTTGCTTACTGACCCCAGTAAAAATATTTCGTCTTCGGTTTGATTTGGCTCCTCTCCAAGACGGCCATGTCGCGCTAGCGGCCAGGGGCGAGACTTAGGAGTTGGAGATGTAAGTCTTGAGTTTATGAGGAGTTTTGAAGATAATTCGAGGTGGACTTGCCTTATGACAAGAAGTTTTATTGTAAGTTTTAAGAACAGTCAAGGTCGACTTTTCCTAACACGAGAAGTCTAAGTTTTGAGAAATAAACACAGTGTTTTCTACAGAAAAATATATTACCAATTAAAGGCTTTAGTATTTTCCAGGATGAAAACTACAAAAGTTTTCGTTTGTGAATTTTATTGTCCATTATACTCCGACCTCTAAAAACTGTGGACCCCACTGGCAGAGCCTGGAATTTCCAGAAATCAGGTGACTAGATTGTGATGACCCTCGGGGGTCTTGCGAGCCTTTTGTTGTCGGTATCCTTGAGTTCGGCTTGAAGACGAAAAATTTTGACTTGAAGACGAGAAATGAAGTATTGCTCCCGGCCAGGGGAGAGATTTACAAAAACGTCTTGGCTATATCCTGGTTATATCCTGGATGAAGACTTAGCCGAGACGAATTATTTTTACTCGGGGAATTGTCGTTTTAACATTTCCAATTTATTTCGATCGGGTATTTTTTTGCACGGAGGATGATATTATTCCTCATATGAAAAGAAATTAATCTACAGAAAAGAATCATTTTCTTTGTTCAAAGCTATGATACCCGGATAGCACAAAAGTTTCCCTGGAAATTACAATGCAAGGTTCAAAGAATTCCCAAAAGTGTACCAGGCAGGTTCCCGGAAGTAGGTAAATGTCCGCATATGCAGGAAGATTCCCAAGAAAGGTTTCGGGAATGCTTCTAAGGAATTTAATTAATTAAATTAATGAATATAATATAATGCGAACATTCTCCACAAACATTCCCGGAAGCTTCCTGGATGCACGGTCATTTAGCTACTGCCAGGAGCCTTCGCGTAATGTTCCGGAAAAATGTTAGCATTATATAAAATTAATTATTATAATGCGAAATTTTCTTACGAATATTCCCGTAACCTTCCTTGGGCACCTTCTTTGATAGGTGGACGTTTACCTACTTTCGAGAACCTTCCTGGAACATTCCGGGAACCTTCCTTGGGAATCTTCCTGGATATGTGAATATTTACCTACTTCCGGGAACCTTCCTGGGACTTTTTTCGATAATCCATTGTGAAAAAATATTATTCTGGAGATAAAAAGAAGGGATCCTGCAGTGAAGACGAGTTTTTTTTTCTTCAAAAATTCGAAATAGGTGAATCTGTTAATAAAATGTTGTTACACACTGCCAGTGGAAAGTTTAGGTACGTTTGCGACTTTCAAGGAACAACCGCTTGAAAGTTTATCGAATTCCGGGTCACAATCATAATTTGTGAAATCTTGCGTTCAACATATCGCCAAAACTAGATAATTTTCATAAGAAATGTGTAAATTTCTCATTAAATCTCAAATGTTCTGCACTGACCGCAACGCATTTCCTAATTTTCAAAGTCTAACCATAATCTTTTAACTGTGGTAATATTATTAAGAGCAATTCGATTTTTATTAATAACCATTAAAGAATCTTCGATATTTCAGGGTCGATGCAGGTAAGAGACAAACTGGAAATCATGGAAAAGTCATAGGCTACAATCGTAAAATTCTAATTTTCACCCAAAGCCGAACTTCAAAATGATGTAAGAAATGCTCTCTTGTGCCTGCAACGGAAATATTGTTTTTTTCTTCTAAGACAGAAAGTGTTTTTAATCCTAAGAAACTCTTCTTCAATTACAGGAATAAATTCCGAAGAAGGTGGAGCAATTTAGAAGCCATCATCCGGAAATTCGATTCTTCATCAGTCTGTGCAATTTAATCTATTTCAAAAAATTCCCGGCTGTTCCCAGGCTGGGAGAAATATTGTTTTTCTTAGGAAATTTACTATCTGAATTCTAAAGAAGCTTTGCTCCACGTGTTATTGATATCTATTATCTACAGTATTTGTTATGCGTAATATGATAACACGTAGCAGTTGACGTGTAGAAATTTAATTCAACTACCAATTCACCTTCACTCGTTTTGAACGTGAAAGAAGACAAACAATTACGTAACTCATTATATCATTTGTCAGAAGACAAAATTGAAAATTATGCTCATCATAACAATATAATTGTATCCGCTGAGAATTTGTATATGTATTAATTATATTCAATCAATATGAATTTGAAAATTACCAAAAAACGGTGGATAAGTAGCCGCTACCTTTTTTTTAATTACCGGAAGAGAACAACAAAAATTTCCAGATATTTTCTCTTCTCTAAAGAATCACAGATAACGGCTATTTTATGTGTGAGTACGAAGATCTTTCGCTATTTCGGCATACATCCAGGAAAAAAATTCTTTGAATTAAAGATATTTTAGCACTGCTATGTGGTCAAGGAAAAGTTTATTTCAATTATTCAAATGATAATTTCTTTGTTTTAATTTGTAAAATTCGTAAAATAAAGAGAAAATCCTACTCTTTAAATCTAGGACAATGATACCGATCAATATGACGTGATTTTTTATTAATCAGAACAAAACAAATTTTATAAAACATAAATAATACAGATTGTTAAAAAAGTTAGAGCATATTCAATATTTTTGAGAACATTTTTTTCCATGATTTAAAAATTCTATGTACGGCTATTCGTAGTACTGGGAAACTCAAACAATTTATCCTCACGACTTTCTACGATTAAAAGAAATTTTTCAGAAATATAGCGCTTACAATATTCAAAAAACCATTCGAAAATGAAAATTCCAAGCCAAACAACGCCCGATTTGAAAGAAAGTCAGAAGAAGAAAAACGTTGCTTTTCGAAAGCGCTACGAGATTGCCATAACAGATTTTTCAATTTTTTCGAAAAATCGAAAATTCAAATTTTCATGGTACAAAAAAGAACGGAAATCAAAAATTCTATTTTGCGGTCAAACTATGCAAGGTACGAAAAAAGATGAATGGAAAAAAATTATTCTGCCAAAAAATGTTTGCAAATTTGTTATTAATCACTTTTTCAGAGCACACGTAGTTTTTGTTTTATTCGTAAAAAGCTACACTAAAAATAAAAAAATTTAATTTTTGGACAAGCTACACACGCTAAGAAAAAAAAATTAAACAAAAGTTGTTCAACTAAGAAAGAGCTGAAAATTTTGTATTAATAATTTTTTGGTAGGATGCGTAGTTTTTTTTTATTAGTAAAAAACTACACTAAAAATAAGAAATTGAATTTTTGGACAAACGACACAATCAACGAAAAAAAATAATTAGGAAAAAGCTGTTCATCCAAAAAAGAGCTGAAAATTTGTTGATAATCATGTTTGCATGGAATGCGTAGTTTTGGTTTTTATCGTAAAAACTGAAATTAAAAATTAAATATTTGGTCAAATGACACAAGGTACGAAAAAAAATCAATAGACAAAAGCTGTTCATCCAAAAAGAGTCTAAAAATTTTATATTAATAATTTTCAGATAGGACGATTAGATTTCCATTTAATTGTAAAAAATAAGATTAAAAATAAAATGTTTAGAAAAACAACGCAAAGGGCGAAAAAAAATTAAAAGACAAAAATTGTTCAACCAACAAAGATCTATAAATTTGTTATAAACTCTTGTTATAAAAATATATTAAAAATGAAAAAATTTGAGTACGCTTAGAACCACATTATACGTTCGGATGTGTATTTTTATTTTTTATCGTAAAAAATACCATTGAAAATAAACAAATTAAATTTATGGAAAAACCTACACTGTTAGTAATTTCAGTGAAAAAAGTCTCTTTTGTATGTAAAACGGTAAATCTTAGTTTTTGTTCAAAAAATGTTTATAACAATCACATAATTACTTTTCAAATAATTTCGTTGGTTAATCATCGCAAGAAATATAATTTCCATAATTGAAGAAAGATCTTTTTTTTCTACAAACAAACAGCCATTTGGGACAATATTTTAATAAATTTTTATTAACAATCTACATGATTTATGTTTTATGAAGTTCGAAGTACATAAGTGCCTTTGAAGACAATTGTGAATCACCTTTGGCCAGAAAAATTAAATTAGTTATGAGAAAAACTTATTTATTGAGAATTTGTTTATCAAAATGTTTATAAAAACAGTAAATGTTAAATTATGCTAATTTATCGTTATAAATTATGAATTTTATGAAAAATTTCAGCAACTAACGTAAAACAAACCATTTTTTCTATGACAAAGAAACTCTAGTGAGAATTTGTTTATAAAAGTTGTCTATAATAATTAAGATAAATATTGTTAGAATTATTTCTGCTCTATGAGTGAAAATGCAAGAATTCCGATTATAAACAGCAAAATAGCAGTTTTATGAAAAATGCACGCTAAAGGCGGTATTCCTTTGAATTTTTTCAGCATCAATTATTTTAATTCGATTGGTAACGGTTTTCAATCATTTTTCAACTAAATTCAGATTGTTATAGCAACGATTATTTATTTAGACAATTTCTTTTCCACCAAATCGTAAAAATTTATTATTTTCTGGAAATACTGACACAGTTAACAAATGTTAAAAGTATTATTTTTTGTTTTAGGACATTTGGCCACCTTGTAAACAATTTAAGTTTGTTTAAACATGATTTTTATATTGTACATCGTAAAAATTTATTATTTTCTGGAATTAATGACGCAGGTAAGGTGATATTTTTTTAGAGAGACAGTTTGTTATTATTTAAACAATCAATATCACGTGTTCCCCTTCTTAATTTCAAAAAATACTTTAAAAAATTAATATTGTCTAGAAAATTGGGGTATATGTTCTGAAATAAGAAAATACTGAATAATAGCGACATAGTGTGAGACATTCAAAACAATTAGAAATTTCTTCACAAAAACTGTCGTCCACAAAAATATCATTTAAAAAATTCATTAACTGCATCGTTAGTTCCATGAAATAATAAGTTTTTAACATTTTCAGGGGAAAAATATTGTTTAAACAAAGTAAAATCGTTTAAATATAATTGCGAAATACTATTACAAAATATTACTCTCAAGATTCGTGGAGGTAACTTTGTAATTTCAAATGGGAACCCCAATTTTTTATCACAGATTCAGATTCTCCTTTATGAAAAACGTCAGTTTTATTCGAATTTTTTTGTTTCGATTCGCGACAGATGGCACTGCGGAAAATTTAATTGTTCATTATTTCAAGAATTTCGATGAGTCCCCTTGCCTCTCACCATCGGGGTGAATTGATGCTCAAAATATTGTCCTCGCACTTCGATTCACTTGTCAATCCGAGCAGACCAAATTTGCTCGATCATGTTATCACGAGTTGTGGGCACTTCTTGAGACACGCGACTCTTTGTTTCTTGATCTTAATTCTCTTTAGACAATGAACCATTTCGCAGTTTACGCCCACTTGTCATCTCATTGTGTATCATGAAAACCATAATTAAAGATCCAAATTAGTTTAAGAGAGGAGAGGTGACACACCGAAATGAGGCACTCCCATAGTGAGAGGCAAGGGGAATCACCGAAATCAAGCACCCCCATGGTGAAAGACGAGGGGACTTACCGAAATCAAACACCCCTATGGTGAGCGGTGAGTGAACTCATCGAAATCAAGCACCCCCATAGTGAGAGGTAAGGGTACTCACCGAAATAAAGCACCCTCATGGTGAGCGATGAGTGAACTCACCGAAATCAAGCACCCCTATGGTGAGAGGCAAGGGGACTCAACGAAATCAAGCACCCCCCATAGTGAGAGGTAAGGGTACTCACCGAAATCAAGCACCCACATGGTGAAAGGCAAGGGGACTCACCGAAATCAAGCACCCCCATGGTGAAAGGCAAGTGGACTCACCGAAATCAAGCACCCCCATGGTGAGAGGCGAGTGCACTCACCGAAATCAAGCACCCCGATAGTGAGCGGCAAAGGGACTCATCGAAGTCCTTGAAATAATCAGCAATTACATTTTCGCAATTGCAGCGCCATCTATCGCGAATGGGGGAAAAAATGTCAAATAAAATGTACGTATTTCATAAAGAAGAATCTGAATCTGTGATAAAAAATTGGGGCTCCCATGTGAAATTAAAAAGTTAAACCCACTCCTGCCTCGTTGTGGGTGGGGGGTGAATTTTTTCAAAGTTGCACTTCCCCTTCGAAAATAAAAAGTTTTTATTGCGGATATTTTTTTCATAGAATGCGTATTTTTTTAGATATGTCGATGTCTCAAGTTTAATAAATCACCCTTCTATATAAAATAATTTAGTGTAGGCCGCTAAAAAATAATTTGAAAAGATTCTTCCACTGCAATGTTCATTGAAATATTAACCAAAAAACAACTCTTCCAAATTCAAAACTGTCTGTCTATATGGCATTACGCAATTTTCGCAGATTTAATAAAATTCATTGATAAGGGCCACCATTGTGTGCCCAAACGTTTTTAGCATCCTAATCCTAACCTTGCCCTAAAATCAACAACGTGCATCAGCAATTCCTGCAACATTTATTATTGACGAACAATACAATTCCCCAGTAATTATTAAATTAATAGAACCCAAGGAGCAAATCCAACTTTTTTTGGTTAAAAAGTCTACCATTATATTTCTGGTTCAGAGCTGATCTCATTCTTTTCAGTTGAACCTTTAACCA
>JAABKJ010002352.1:0-28275 GCA_011634705.1 Andricus grossulariae
CCTGGGTCGAAACGTCTGTTTGACTTGTAAAAAAATCAATCATTTCTTATTTCTGGATCCTAAAGCCAATTACAACATCAACTACGAAGAATCTATTAATCTAAAGGATCAATATAACCCCCCGCAATAATTAATTAATAAGATATTTTGTTTAAAAATTAACAATTTTGTTAAAAGTTGAGCTAATTTGTTGAAAATTTATTTGTTTGGTTGAAAATTAATTTCTTCAAATGAAAATTTAACTTCTTCATTTCTGGTTTAAAATTGATCATTTTTAGAAGAAAATTATTGTATTTTGTTGAAAACTCATCTTTTCGACAGAAAATTAATCGTTTTGGTTGAAAACGTAACTATCTTGTTCAGAATTCATGTATTTTGTTGAAAATCCGTTTTTTTTTGTAGAAAATCAATCTTTTGGTTAACAGTGAAATTTTTTGGTCGAAAATTAATCAGTTTTTGTTCAGGATGTCACTCTTTTATTGAAAAGCTGTTTTTGATTTAAAATTAAAATCTGTTTTGGTTGAAATGTCAACTATTACATTTTTTGCCAAAAATTAATATTTTTAGGTTTAAAATGATTTTTTTAATTAAAAATTTAAGTATTTAGTTGCAAATAAACTTCTTTGTAAAAAAAAAATTTTTTACTTGAAGATTATTTTTTTGTCAATGAAAATTTAACTATTCCATTTTTGATTAAAAGTTGATCTTTTCAAGTTTAAAAATTCAACTATTTATTTGAAAATTCATGTAATTTGTCGTAAATTTGTCCTTTTTGGTAGAAAATTAGTCTTCTAGTCTTAGAATTGAACCGTTTTGTACAAAGCTTGTCTTTTTGTCTTGAAAATTACAAATTTTGGATGATTTTTACATTCTCATCTCAATGAGAAGGTTTTTTATTTTTTATAATTTTTTATGTGAAAATTGACTTTCGCGGATTCCATCAAATTTAACGAATTGGCTCAACTTGTTTACAGAACCATAAAGAATGTATTTCCAATGAATCTTTTCTATGTTTCTTTGTAAATTTACATGTATTTTTAATTATTTAAACAATTTCGATTTAAAAATTATGAATTTGGCTATTTTTCAACGAATAGGCTTAATTTTTTACAGAATTGAGTAGGAATATCTTTCCGGTGAATTTTTGCTATAATGCTGTGCAAATTTCCAAGAATGAATGATTATTCAAACAATTTTGATAAACAAATTAAGACTGGCTATTTTTTAAAGAAGAGACTCAATTTGCTTACGAAGTCGGCTAAAAATATCTTTCAGATGACTATTTTCTATGTTGCTTTGTAAATTTACAAGAATGTTTAATTATGTAAACAATTTCGATTAAAAAATTAGTAGTTCAGCTATTTTTCAACGAATAGGCTCAATTTTTACAGAATCAAGTAAGAATATCTTTCCGGTGATTTTTCGCTATATTGCTCTGCAAATTTCCAAGAATGGATTATTGTATAAACAATTTTTATAAATAAATTAAGAGATTGGCTATTTCAGGGGGTTTTCAAGGAATAAACACATTTCGTTTACAGAGTCATCTAAGATTGTCTTTCCGATAACTCTTTACTATGTTTTGTAAATTTACAAGAATTATTAATTATTGGATCAAATTCAGAATTTTGATATTTTTCAACAAATATAGTCGATTTTTCACATAATTAACTATAAATATATTTAAGATAATTTTTTTCTATTATGCTTTTCAAATGTCCAAGATTTATTAATTATTTAAACAATTTTTATGAGCAAATTGAGAGTTTGACCATTTTTCAAAGAATAGCTTAATTTGTTTATGTAATCAACAAAGAATGTATTCCAAATAGCTTTTTCCTACGATACTTTGAAATTTTACAACAATGATTATTTATTCAAATAATTTTCATAAACAAATTCAGAGTTTGACAATTTTTCAGTTTTCATACAAACAAATACACAGCTATAACCTATTTAATAATTAATAGAACTTTTCTATCTGAACTATAATATTAAAATCGAAACTATTTGAAAATTTTAAACAAATTCATATCTATTTTAAAACATATGCACTATATATTTAATAAGAATGAAAAAAGCATACAAATTTTATAATGGTAAAAATTTTCCTTTTCATTAATAGCAGTCTTTTTTCGCGCGCGTATGAGGTTCTAGTTTTGTTACAAATTCGTAATTTTTGCTTCAATTTAACTGTTTTTGATTTTAAATGAAAATCTTTTCTTGGATAAAATATCAACCATTATATTTTTTATTCAGAATTAATCTTTTTTGGTTGAAAATGCAACTACTGAGTTGAGAGTTGAACTACTTTGCTCATTCATAAGAAACAGTAAGATGTTACCAAAAACCTCCCCTTCACTCAAATCGTTTCACGTTATTTTGTTCAAAATTTTAGAAATCAACTTTGCGTAATTTATGCATTGCCCCTAAATGCTATTATTAAAGCGAAACTTTCTAGTATATACATTTTTCTTTTTCGCACAGTGATCAATTTTAAAAGAGTGGAGAAACGTGACAGAAATGAAATCCTGAATAGAATGGAAACCAGCTTAATTAGATGGAGCCAAAGAAGAAAACTCAGGAGCCTTTGCAGTTTTACAGTGTCTTCAGAATCTGGATGTAAGTTGGCTAATTCGTATCAAAATTAACAAATCGAATTTTTATTTGATTACATTTTTGGAATCAAAGTTTTTTAACTGAGTAGGCCTCATAACAAAGAATATTTTGTTGAAGTTAGTAAAAGGGCAATATGTTAAAAATCCCAGAGTTGCTACTTGCTAAAGAGCGAGGAATTCCAGAAAGTCAGGGAATTGAAAACTGGTCAGGGAAAGTGATGGAATGTCATGGAATTTTCATTTTGATAAAAAATTTAACTTTTTTGTTGAAAATTCGTCTTTTTTTTATTGAATTCAACTTTTTTTTGTTTAAAATTAAAATCTGTTCCGGTTGAAATATCAACAATTATATTTTTCGTTGAATAATTCATTTTTTTGGTTGAAGATTCAATTAATAGTTAAAAGTGCAACTACTTTCTTAAAAATGTATGTTTTTATTGATGATTCATAATTTTAGTTTAAAAGCCTTTCTTGATCCAAATTGAACTATTTTGTTGAAGATTCCTGTATTTTGTTGAAAATTCGTCTTTTGTGGTAGAATCTTAATCTTCATAGTGACTAATTCATCTTTTTGGTTTAAAAAATTCATTTTTTTGGTTGAAAATTTAGGTTCAAAATTCCTTAAACTCAAATATTTAGTTGAAAATTCATGTATTTTGTTAAAAATTGATATTTTTTGGCAGAGATTTAATCTTCTTGGTTGAAAATAGATCTGTTTGGTTAAAGATTTAACTGCTTCGTTGAGAATTTATTTTATTTAGTTGAAAAACAATTTTTTTACTCAAAAAAATCAACTAATCTATTTTGATTTGAAAATTTATTTGTTTTAGGTGAAAAATGAAAAATTCAACTATTGTTTTGTGAACTCATCTTTTTTGGCAGAAAATTAATCACATTAGTTGAAACTTCATCCTTTTGGTAAAAAATTAACTTCTTTGGTTCACAATTAACTACTTTTGGAAAATTAATTTTTCTGACTGAAAATAAGTATTCTATGTTTGGTTAAATATTTAGCTCCTTTCATTGAAAATTCATGTATTTTGATAAAAATTGGTATTTTTTGGTAGAAAATTAATATTTTGGGTTGAAAATTCAACTGTTTTGTTGGAAATTCAAATTTTTGTTTGAAGATTCATCATTTCAGTTAAAAAATAATTTCTTTGGTTGAAAATGTAGCTATTTTGTTAAATTTCTTTTTTTATTTGAAAATTAATTTATTCATTTGAAAATTTAATTATTTTATTTTTGATTAAAAATTGATTTTTTTTGTTGAAGATTCATTTCTTTTGTTGAAAACTCTTCTTTTTGGGTTGAAAATGCAATTATTTTGGAAGAAAATTCATATTTTTGGGTTGAAAATTCAACTTTTTTTAAAAAGGTTAATATTTTGTGCTAAAAATTCATATTTTTGGTTTGAAAACTCAACTGTTTTATAAGTCATTCGTCTTTGTGTTTAGAAAATTCAAAATTTTGGATGAGATTTTTTGTTATTGATTGAAAAATCTTTTTTGGTTGAAAATTCAACTCTTTTGTTGAAAATTCTTCTTTTTGGTTTGAAAATTAGTATTTTTCAGTTGAGGATTCAACTAATTTGTTGAAGATTCTTATTTTTTGGTATAATTCGACTGTTTCTGATTGAAAATTAAAATATTTTTTGGTGGAAATATCAACTATTATATTTTTCATAAAAATTCATTTTTATTATCGAAGATTCATCACTTATTCCATTTCTTCTTCAAAATTGATCTTTTTGAGTTAATAACTCAACTATTTGGTTGAAAATTAATGTTATTTATTGATGTCTTATCTAATCTGTATGATTCATTGTCACTAAAAGTGTTTAGAATAAATTTAGATACAAACTTTTTTTTCATTAAAATTATTGATCTCCTAGGTGTAAGGTTGTTTTTATACCTAAAAGAAAAATTTAGAAAGGTCAGGGAAAATGAAAAATTGATCAGGGAAAAGTTAGGGTATTTCGAAATCAGGATTTTGTAGCAACCCTGAAAATAAACATCATTTGGTTCTAGCATTCTATTAATTATTGTTCTGCTTTCTGGAATTTACTTAATCAATTTTACTTTATATTGGTAATTTTATTTTCAGCTTTAAGAATAAATAAGAATAAACTTAAGTTGGTAGCATTAAAATTTTGCTATTTTTAAATTTCTTCATTCACGATTAGGAAAAGAGAAATTTTCGGTACAATTTAGGTCTGAGGATTAGAAAATCTCAAAGTTTGTTTCCAGACTTCCGATAATAGTAAAACAAAAATTAAAATATATTTTTTATTTCCATGATATTTATACATTGAAGCTTTGAACTTTTATTTTTAGTTTGTACTTAGTTTTCATTTTTATTTCTTTAGATTATTCTTCTTTCTGAATATTCAATTGAATCAATACACCTAACAGAAAATAAAGTACAATGAAGAATATGTTTCTATAAAATATATACTTTTGCTAAAGTAAATTTTGAATATTTTCAGGTTCCACGACCAAAGCAGAACTACAGGAACATCCAGGTTGGTGAGTCGATTTTCAGTTCCTCCTGTTTCCATCATCTCGGGGACGAAAGGTCCGAACCGACACGGAAACAGGTTGTAATTTACTTCAGAACACATAGTGACAAAATCTGTTTGAATCTTATGTTAAAGTAGATAATAGGATATTTCTGATGGGTATTATGGCATTTCTAATGTAAATGCTAACAGTGTCCGTCAAATACTTTTCCAAAATGATTAATTTTGGGAAAGGTTTTAGCGTTGAAAATTTTGTAGCAATTAATATTATTTATCTGAAAAAGAATATAATGCGAGACGATAAAGTTCTTGTCCCAGATGAAATTGAACGGGATGATTTTAAAAATAGGTTTTGGCAAAAATTTTCCATATTGGAACGATAAAACTTTCCTGATACCGAAACTCTGCAATATTTCTTTCATCTACTTGAACAGTCTTTATATTTTGTCATCAAATATCTAGTGTTTAATTATACAGTTAAAAATTATATTTGATTTCAGTTTAGGCTTTTATGTGAAAAGATAATTAAATAGCTTTTATATTAACGTGAAGAAATTTATACGAATCGGGAATAGCTTAATGCGACCGATAAGTAGGTCCATAAAAGTAGACAAGTTAGATGAAAAGAAAATAGATGATAGACACAAATTCATTTACCCACTAGATAACTTGATCACTTATTAAAACTATATTTAAATTTTAGAGTGTGATATATCAACAGAAAACAGAGTACTCGAGGTTATCAATTAGGGGAAATTTATTTTGAATTTCCGTTTGCAACTACTCTGAATTCGAGTATAACTCTGTAGTACCCACATAATAATTATGAAGACGAGAACTTCTACAAATGTTTTTCCACATTAGATTGACGGACGCCTCAATTTGTATAGTATTCACGTCATTATGTTGATCTGTATTGTTATTTATTGTTTGCTGATGTTATTGATTTTTATCTGTGTTACAATTTGTTTACGTTCATTCAGATATATCTATCTAGATCTTTTGAATTACTTTATTAAATTTAAAACATAAATCCAAATAAACACTATTTTCCTGTTTTGATTTTAGAATCAGAAATGATCGGTGTGACGATCGGTTGGTATGAAAGGAAATTTAACACAATGTCTTTCACATATTCCTTTAATGCAGTGTTAACCCAGGAAATGTAAAACTTATTTCCTCATTTATGCTTTTCTTGTCAAATATGTTTTGAAAAGTTTTCAACGCTTCATATTTTTCAAGCAATTTTATCATTTTTATTAATCCAATTCTAAATAAATTAGTTCCCGAGTGCAAAATATATTAATTAAATAAACGAAAATTGAATACTGCTTCATTAAATTTGAATAATTACAGTTTTCTAATAGAAGTGTGAATCCAAATCAGTAAAACGTTATATTGTATAAATATTAAAATTCTTGTTAAAACATTGGAATGTTTATAATTTCTTGGGAGGAAATGTATTATTTTGCAAGAATATATCTTGTTTGTGATTTTAAATTACTTTTTTTAAACAAATATAAAAATCATATTGTTCAGACCTGTTAATCTTCTCGACAAAAGGAAAGGAGACAAAAATTACTTAAGAAGTCTCCAAGAACTTTATTTTTTTAGGAACTCTTGTCGAAGTATATAATATTTAAATAATTAATTTTAATAAATAATATTAAAATACATCAAATAAATTTTCTATATAAATAATATATTGGTCACTTTGTTAAAATTATGCAGCCATTGCAAGTATTTCCGGTTCGTCTTTTAAGAAGCGATATTTCAACGAAATTAGATTTCAATCATCAAGTTGACACAGGCATGCCACTCCGCGATTAGTCCAATGCGATTCTTCCAGTTTTGTTTTTAAAAGAATATACATAACAAAATTGGAAGAATGCCCAGTAGTCGCCAATACTCCTCTTCTAGCACTAGTTTTGTAGACAGGACAGTAATAAACATTAGAAATTTGAAATTCTTCCTTAATTCCTGGTTTTAACCATATTATTGGAACTGTATCAAACATAATTTTAGGTTTTGATTCATCCAGCTCTTTAATTTCTCTGTTCCATCGGCAGCCTTCTAAAAATAGTCCCTGAAAAATTTCAATTATAACAATTACAAAGCCAGAAAAACTTTATATCTCTAGCACGTAATCAAAATTTGTAAATTCATATACCTTTATATAAACTCCAGTAGAAGGAGTATTTCTAGCACTCGTCTCGAACGAAGTGACTTCAAATTCAAAATCCAAATGATCAATAGGTATTTTAGTCTTGCGAGCATAGTTTTGCAAAACTCCAGTTAAAAAAGACTGCGTGAAGAAAAATCCGGATATCCAAAAGACCACGGGTGCATCATTGTCAATCCAATCTTGCAGAAAAGCTATCCTCGCTAGCAAATCGTTCACGTAACTTCCAAGAGGTTTGAGCGAGGGATAAGATTTTTTGTCCCAAATACTGGGAACTTTTCCAATACTTATGCTAAAAAATACTTCTTCCAAGTCTGGAGACATTACCACTTCACCTTTGACGGCCTTTTGGATGTTTTTCAAACTGCTTTTAATCACTACAGTGAGTCTGTTGAATCTTATTAGCTCCTGTCGCAAAACTGTATTCATGCTGTTCATGTAGAGGACAGGGTATTTTTTTGAAACGTATTCAAGATCGAACTGTGGTGGCATTTTTGATAAAATATCAGCTGCAAGATTAGAGACTGTAGCTTCTGTATTTCCTTCGGCCCCTGCACTAGTGATTTGAAGCTGAGTTAATAAAACGCCTTCAAGAAGTTGCATCGATTCTTTATTATCTTTAGTTATATCGGCGTTTTCGTGTAGTCCATAAACTTCTGGCAGCTGGTTTATTGGTAAAGTGCGAATATATTTGAGACATCCAGAGTAGTTGGTTTCTCTCGGTAGATGATAAATTCCACTTGGAGAGAAGGTGTAGCTAATTAAAAAAATAATGATTTATTAAATAAATATAGAAAAAGCTGTATTTGTTTATTACTTCTTTTTCAACACAGAATATTTTCCACAAATATTATCCAAATTAAAAATGGGAAATATTCAGAATATACATACTTTGGATTAGAAATAACTTTTTCATTATAGTAGATTCTAATCAAAGAATTTAATAATCGTCTGTCCTTATCATCCGTAACTCGACCTCCGTAATTACATTCACCAGTCAAATAAAGAAGAGCTTCCAATGGTACACTTTCATAATCATTTAAAAACATCTGAAAGTTAAGACAAATATTATACGGACTCAATAACTCCAGAAAATACGAAAAACAAATAAAAAGTAAAAAATCTTACCTGCAATTGCAAAACACTGATTCTTAAGTCAGATTCGTTAAACTCGTAAGGAATATTCCATCCCAGTGGTCCGAATTTCCGTCTTTCTTGAACCACGGCATGAAAAAAGCACAGTGAAAAAAGAAGACTTCTCCACTCAATAGTCTTCGAACAATTCTTAAAGAACTTCACATCTGAAATAGGATCATTCATATAACTTCGTAGTAAATTATTCTTTAATCCTTTGGGTGCTTCATTCGTCATTTTTACACCGTTTTGTAAAACAGAAACAGGAAAGGCTTTAGAGGGATAACTAGTTAGCCATATTCTAAATTTCTGATGAGTGTTTTCCGGAGTGATAAGTTCATCACAAATGCGATCCAATTCCTTCATCCAGGACTCAGCCAGATGGCAATTTTGCAAAACTACCCACTCTCCAGTTTTTATACCTTTGGATATCATTCCTGCTGCTATTGGTCCTTGGCCCTGACCAAGGGAAATTGACATAAGATTCTTTTTTAGAATACCTTTATCCTCGGCAAATTTGATCAATCCAGTCATTGGATCAGAACCAGGAGAAAGAATAAACACCAGGGGTGAAATATTGCTGGAATCATTGTAAGAATCCTGAAGATCAAAAGGTGGAGGTTCTATAAAAGATTGTCCCATGTAGTGAGTTATAAAACTCTGGGTTGCAGAAACTAGTTTATCTGGTCTAACACATCTCAGGATAACTAATTTCCTTAAGCCATGATCTTCGTTTTCAAATGGTGGAGGGAAAGAATGTTCCTGAGGATTGGATAAATCATAATAGGCCTTCCATTCAGGACATAAATTTTCAAATGATTTTCTTAGTTGCTGAAGACCGTTTAACCCAGAAGCTCTAACTACTTCTGACCAGGATTTCTCTGTCAACCAAGTAGGGTCTGGATTCGGATAAGGATTTTGCAAAGCTACACCGCCTGTCAATAAAAAAGTCCATAAATCCTCTTCCAGTTTTTCTTCTGCTCGCAAAATTCCTACACAGAGCACTAAGGAAAATATTAATTTGTCCTTTTCGAATAGAGAGCGACATATGTTTCTGTAGATACTTGCTGTGAAGTAGTCATTCAAATTGTGCATTCGAACCTGCAAGTTTTCGGATTTCTTACTATTAGCGATTGCCATGATATAAAGATGTATAAACCAAGGTAGGGAATATTGATACATAGGATCGATATTAGCGAGTTCTGAAATGCAAAAAAAAAGGATAGCCCCGTGTCGAGATACTACTTTGTAACCATTTCGAGCTTCATCAATTTCCTCTGCAGTTTTTGAGGCGATTTTTTGCTTGGCTTGAATGTCTTCAGATAAAAGCTTTGAAGATGAGAGGATCTTGATAGCTGTTTCATCTTCGAGGATGTTACCTTCGGAAGTTGAAAGAACTTCGAGGATCTTGTCCTCGATTTCTTTCAGTATTCTCTTATTGTTTGCACCTTCCACGATTAGTTGATTTTTCTTTTCTTCTAAAACAGGAAGTTCTTTGGCAACTACGATTCCTAGCAGTTGATCCTGAAGTCCTTGGGGCGTGATCATGAAATTTAAGAGGGTTACTTTCACAACAGTTTCCGGCAGGTAGTGTGGATTTCGTAGACGTGTGGTGATATAGAATCGAAAACCCTCATCGTATTCTAAGACTTCCTCTCCAAATTTGAGGTAGAGAACTCCTTGTTGTTTGTAGACACTTTTTAAAAGCACTGGTTCCAAAATTGCGTCGATTTCTTCTAAGATGTTTTCTAGAAGAACAGGACGTCCCATCTGAATTGCGGTTTCTAATACTCTTACGTAGTTAGAATCTGTTAGTTTTATCACTGCCAGTTTATTCTGCTTCTCCATGCTTTTCACCCATTTGTTCGCTTGACCCTAAAAGTAAATAAAAATTAGGTTTCAAAATTGAAAGTGACATATTATAACGCATACCTGAGGATCTATCATCAAAGGCCAACGGTCCGCATTCTTAATAATGATACCGTTCTCCACCGAAAAATTATCGGCAGGCAAGCCATGAATCAACCATGATCTAATTTCCACGGGTTCTCCAAGAATATTATCTAAACTGAATTGCTGACTTCGAGGAACTTCCATTTTTACACAAGATTCATGCCACGTCTTCAGCAAACTATTTCTATAATCCACTGTGAATGCTCCTAAATAAGCAACTACTCCAGAAGCTAACAAAACATCACCAATCACATTTTTTAGACTAGCACCCAAAGCCTCTGCAGTTTGGCTCCATCTCGTCTTCTCTCCGCCCAAACCTCCCAATAACTTTTCTGCTCTATCCAGTTTCTGCATACACAATTCAATCGCATCTTCAAGTTTCTTTTTTTCTCGCATACACTCCGCAAACTCATCATTCAGCTGCTGAAGTTTGCCAGTAACTTCCTGCAGAAGAGCCCTCTTTGCGTTCAACATTTCCATCTGAACTGCAAGTTTACCTTCAGCCTCAGCCAGCATCGCCTTTTTAGGAGCCACAACTTTAATTACTCGATCGTAAACCTCCATTGCTCGAACCCACTTACAGATACCTTCACAAGCTGTAGAAACCTTTTTTATAACCTCTGGCTGAAAACCTCTATCATTCATATATCTGTCTCTGATCTTCTTCATATTCGCTGGAGGAATACTATCTTTATCAAAGGTTCTCAGACTCTCAAGGAATTTCATGTCTCCGAGCATTCTTATGGAAGCTGGCCAGTAATCTTCTACTGTTTGACTTGTTGCTAGATCCTGAACCCTGTCAGGCTTGATACCCTTTAGGACGCAAACAGCTTCCATCACTAATCGGACTCCAGCAGGTGGATTTTTCATTGACTTGACTATGGTGATATCTGCAGGTTTTAGAGTATCCAAAGCTGCTAAAGCAGCTTCTAAAGCTGGTGTAGCCTCAGCCAAGTCACTTTCGCAGTCGTCTTTAATAGCCTGAGATGCAGCTGCAGCTTCATTAGCCAAAGCTTCATCAGCTGCGACAACTTCCTTCTTAGCTTCCACGTTGACAGTATCTTGTTCAATTTTTATCATCAGCTTATCACTAAGCTGTGACTGAGCCACTAACTTAGGCTGCAAAGCGTGCAGTTCATTCTGCATAACTGCTACTTGACCAGCTGCAAAGTCCAGTTTCTCCAAACCAGTTTCATACCGATTTTGCTGTTTCGTGATTTGATCAACCTTCTGTCCATAAAACTTGTACAAAGACTTGATCAGTTGAAGAAAACTTGTCGGCGTTACGTAGTTCCTCCGGTGTTGAGTTCTGTAATAATCCTGACTAGCCTTATCTATACTCGTGTGGAATTGTTTACAGATGACTACACATTTATGCCGAACCTCTGAATCAATACTCAAATCTTTGAGAAACATTTGCGCTACTCTTTCTAAAGCATCCTCTGGCCAGGCAGTATACCAATCTATTGTACAACAGTTTATAAGAGAGGGGAACATCCTTAGCCTAACCCTGAATGCATCACCGATTGGCGACATAGTTAAAATGATGTGAAGATTCTTTCTGACCCTTTCAATGAACAAATTGTAGAGTGCCATCGGTGTAGTTTCAACTTTCTTCGTACCACTATCCCTCACTGTTGCCATCATTTTTTCAAGGATTTCTGCTTTTTCATCTGGCGCATAAAGATTCGGAACGTCTCCAGTGTTTAAAACCATATTTATATCCTCTACAAAAGACTCGTCCTTGATCTGATTATCACCGAAGAGAAAAACGGTTGGCTTACCGTCGTTTCCTACTTTTAGCAGCAGTGCTTTCAAGTCATCCCTCCATTCATTGGGTCCATAATTCCTTGTAATTTCAATCTGTTGAATCATGTATTCACACATACTTGTTGCTAACTTTGCACAAGAATTTCTACCAGATCCTCCCATTCCTACCAGAAGTGCATGCCCAGCGTCCTGGAGAAGGATTCTTGAAATTCGGGATATATGCTCGATAGCATATCTGAAAAGAACCAAAGACATCGGAGTTTTGGAGACCATATTGTACTCTGATAGATAGTAGTCCATTTTTTCTTGAAGGTCATTAAGATCAGCAACCTCGTCGTATATCTTAGGATCAGCATCTGGTTCCATATAATTTCCAAAATAGAGGTCTCGAATGTGCGCCCTATTGATGGTACTTTCTCCTTCTTTCATAAGATTTTCCAAAATTTTGTCGAGGGGCTGACGAAGCTGACCGTAACACGTTTGTCTGACTATTTTGAACAGGGTTTCTCGATCTTCTTCATCTACAAGACGATCGTGGAAGACTCGATAGACCTCATGAACCCAGAGTTTGATCAGCTTATCTGGATTCTTCATTCTGGAAGCTGGAACTAAAATCACACCATTGATGACTCTACTAAAATCTCGAAGATTGAAGAGATAATGACTTTTTGCTGGTATAGGGAGGAAGTTTTTGATCGCTTCTTGGAAGACCTCCATTGTTGCTGCTACTAGCATTTTTCCAAGTCTCGATATTTTCTCTTCAAAACCTTTTGTGAAATGCCATTCAAGAATGGAACTGAATATTCTGGTCATTGTCGCATCTTCGAAAGAATCGATGCCAATTAAATGCATGTGGCGAGTTAACCTAGAGGTGACGATATTTGAACCACCCCCAGGTGGTGTCATCGCAGTTATCATTAGAATATCTACAAGATATAACATTGTTGTATCTTTAGGATGAAACCAGTGGCCGTGATCTATCCACTGACGCAGGAGTTCTATCGGTGGTTGAGCTCCATAGGTTTCTTTTTGTGGCATACTGAGGTCATCAACAAACAGGACACATTTTTTCCCCATTGCAGGACCATAAACTCCTTTTCTTCTTCTATCCAACTTTGACATGATTATTTCTTGGGTTTGGGATGCAGTCGTTCGAGCACTGAAATTTACTACATTTTGAACAAACTTTTCTTTAGGGAGAGAGAGCATGTAGTTTAGGACTATTGCGGATTTTCCTGTTCCTGTTGGTCCGACAAAGAGAATTGGGATTGATCTTTGAAGTAGACTTGCTATAAAGAATCGTTGCATGGACATTTCGTTGGTTTGGATGATGAGGTCGCTGACTTTTGCGGTTGGGGGTAAGGGCAACTGTAATAGAAGATCAACAAGTTAATGATCAATTTCGATTATTTTGATAGCCTATTTGGGAAAGGTCGCAACTTACTGGCGCCATTGTGTCCATCCAAGATATCCAGCTACCATTATTCCTCTTGTCATAAACCCACTCGAAAACAGTACCTCTTTCCGGAAAAAGTTGCTGCTTCGTTAATTTGAATGCCTTTGGTTTTGGATATTCTTCCACCATTCCCATTAATAAGGATCGAAAGTAATTATCGAAAGCTTTTCTACTGCCGCTCACTAAGGTTGGACAAAATCCCCAGACAACGCTAAATAACAATATGCACTGAAGCCAGACTGTGCTCACTTGACTTTCTCCTTCCAACAGCGTACTCAGCATTCTCGTAAAAGACTAGACATAAAAAATAATTGTGAAGATAACATCGATGAAAAGAATGAACCAGTTTTTAAAAATTCATTTACCAAAAACATATGAAGATCTGAAGTTTCTATGAAACACCTGCAATTGTATTTAATGAAATCTAAAACGGGTTCCGTTAACCAGTCTACGATTTCCAGAACCAGTTCATATTGCTCCGCAAGTAATTTTTCCTTTAGATTTTTTTTGTATGATTCATAGAAAGCCCCCCAACCTAGTTGCGAAGGTTCCAAATAAATCATTCCACATCTGCTGACAGTAGCAGGCGAAGCATGTTCAAGATCTGCTGGTTCAAAAATCATATTCATCTTGTTAGACATCTGGATTATCTCTCCAGACATTAAACAAAGCTTTTTATTGTCATCGAGAACGGTATTCATATTTTCTATCCAAACGGCATCCACCGGACCATCGAAGAGAATCCATTTGCGATCTGATGATATAGATTGAGCAAATTCTCTGAAGGTGTTGGCAAGGACACCATCGCTCCACTCGTGAGAAGCTGGATCAAAACTCCCATACAACTGTGCCAAAGTAATTGCTTTCGGATTGATGATTCTGTTTAAAAAAAATACAAAAGCAAAAATATGAATAATGTTTCCTTAAATTTGAAATAAATTTATAATATTACCTGTAAATGGTCCGAAACTCTCGCATAGCTGGATTCTTGGACATGTATAGATCCCCTAAAGCTGCTGCCAAAGTCTGATAAGCCTCAGTTTTTCCTCCGAGTGGTTCACCAACAATCATCAATCCATGTCTAACTAAAATCATTTCATAAATCTGGATGATTTTATCAACATACCATGGTGTTGCCTGGAGATTTTTCTTCTTTAAATTATTTATGAGAAGTTGTATCAACTCATCTCGGTCAGGATTCGGCAAATCAATTCCAGGAAACAAATCACTGTAAATTCCATTGAACAACGGAACATCCTGAGCCAGGAATTTGGGCAGATTCACATCCACTATCGCTCTTAAAACAAGGACTGATTCGTCCTGCTTAGTATATTTTAATTTCAAATTTCCAGCAGCTGTCAAAACTGTCTTCACAGCTCTCATTCCATAATCATAGTGACTCTGCGAACTAAGTTGTTCCGAGCAAAGTTTATAAGTATGCACAATTTTGTCAGCGAGGCTTCTTGCGTCTACAAATCCGTAGGAATAAAGTGTAATTTCTCCTATCATTCCGTAATCTGGCACCATCATAGCGACTGTTCGGAAAAGAACTTTCAGATTATCGGGTAGTTCTTGACGACCAGCATAACCAGGATTCATTGTTATGAAAACATTACATGTTGGATTTAGTTTGAGCTCCGTTCCTTCAAACATAAAACGTTCGACTTTCATTCCTATTGCCATTTGAATCGTTAGAATCTGTTGAGCTATCACTGATAGAACTTCCAGGTCGATTCGATTAAACTCATCGAAACATGACCAGGCGCCAGCTTGTGCAAGACCTTTAAAGAATTTTCCCATAGCTTTGTAATCTAATCCTTCAGAACAATTGAAAACCACGCACTGTTTAGCAACTGCTTTCGCTAAATCTTTACAAGTTTCCGTCTTCCCCGTTCCTGCTGGACCTTCAGGAGCTCCACCAAGATTAAGTTTTAATGCTCCCATCAATGTCCGGTAACATCTATCAGTTAGAGGTGTAATCACCAGTCTAGCGGAGTTTCCAAGATACTCGAATCCATAAGCAACATCTGTGGTGATCATCGAAACAGTAATGCTCGCATCCAACCAGTAGTATCGCAATTGGGAAATCCAATTAAAGTCCATCGCATTTTGGACTTTGGTCTCTACTAAAAGTTTGACCACATCTCTAGCATGCACATCAATTACGATCAGCGCATTTAGAGTTATTCTAGCACCTGGTTCCAATTTTCCTTTGACTAAACTCACAGTGTTCTCTATCTGAGAACTACATTTTGCTAAAACATCTACCGTAGAGTTGTTCTCAAAAGAATCAACTACTTCACATGTCCAGTGAATTTGACTCGCACAAAGAATAATTTGTCCTGGCCAGGATAAAATCCACTCTTCTCTAACGTTATTGAAGTAAGCAATAATGCTATCTTGAGCAATATCCCTCAAAGAATTTCGCATCTGCTCTTCAACCTGACAGAGCCATCTCTCTACCATCCCTTTCGCATCAGCTGGATAAATTTTCCCACTCATCGGAACGTATTCTTCCTCATCTGACAACATTCCAATAATCTCTTCATCTTTTGTAAAACGCAAGGTGCAAATACCCTCGAAACATTTCTTCAAGTGGGGTTGCACCCTCTGAGGATCTCTCGTTTCGGATAAAATTTCGAGCAACTCGTCATTGGAAAGGAAGAAAAATCTTGGAAAGTAGAGTCTCTTTTTCTCAAGATAGTCATTCAATCCTTTTTGAATCTCATCCAACAGTTGGTTACAAAGTTTGAACTGTTCGAGCATTTTCGGCATGTCAGTTGCTTCTGTGACTTTTTGATGCTCCATCACGTATTTCATGATGTCTCTCCAGATTTTGTCAACCTTTCGGAAACTTTTAGCTTCTGCTGGCATCTGCCTCATTATGTCTTCACTGCTGAATATGGGTTCTAGGTACATCCAAGTCGCCTGGCAAGTCAACCACTGATCAATGATATCCTGCATTAGGATCAGTTTTTCTTCCCAAGATTGCATCTCCTCCTCAAAAGCCTTGATGAAAGGTGATCCTCTCATAGTTTGGGCTTTTAGAATATGATCATCAAGCAAAACTTGAATATCATCAACAGCAGATAAAACTGAAACCCCAGTTTCTCTGTAGGGACTCAAATCGAAGAAAATCTGCTGCCACTCCTCTTGCATCTTTCTCAAATTCTTCTCAAGCGCATGTTCTTTCGTAGCAGCCGAGGATATTTCTTCCAATTGATTTATGTAAACCGGTAGACCATAGTCTATCATTTGCGAAAGACTGCTCGTTTTTGTAGGCACTATGGTTACTCCAACTACTTTACTAATTTGATCCCAGTGCCTAGGTTGGAGACCGGGATTGCAAATAGTTTGCAAAACTGGAATGAACTGCTTGAACTTCTCCACCTTTCCTCTTACCATCTCTGCAATTCTTCGAGCACCAGCTACGTCTGTAAGAACTCTTGAAAGTTTGTACAAAGTTCTCCAGGTGTTGTCTGTTTCTTCAAGAACTGCTTCTGAATTAAGACCTTCAAATGGTCCATAATACCACATTTCGTAGTTCCGATGAAAAGACAGAACTGTGTGCCAAAGTTTGTCAAAAGTGTCAACGGTGGATGACATTCCTGGTAAAGTAATATAAGGACTCTGTTCCAAATCAAGAAGAACCTCCTCTTCGTTGATTCGTTCAGCTTCTTTCACAATATCAGCCATTTCCTGAGAAATTTCTTCGATTTCGGTCGTCGCTTCCTCCATTTCTTCCATTGTGAGAACTGGCGGATCCCTTTTCTTAAACTGATCTATAACTTCTTGAATTCTACGGATTCTCTGTTCGAAGTTGTCTCTTCTAACCCTGAGAACACCTTCTACGAATTCTTTTCTCATGTTCAATCGGACATTCGCAAGATCCATAATGGTTTCCATTTCCTTTGGCCAGGTCAAGGTTCTGGTGTTTAAATTAATATCTTCGTCGGTGGGAGCTTGGTAGTCAAAAAGAAATAAAATCAGCTCTGCTGATCGTACAAGGTCGCCTCGAAGATTGAACATGGTTGTGTCTCTGCTCTCGTTGAGGTAGTTTATCAGTTCCACGACTTGTAGGGTTGTTTCCGGCATTCCTGAAATTCTACCTGCTATTTCGTCGAAAATCTTGCAGAGATCATAGTTGTTGGTTCTTAGTTCATTAAGAAAATAATCGCAGATTGTTGTTCGAAGGTTGAAGAGAACTTGGCGCATTGATTCGTTCACGAGGGAACAGTCCACTTCCACGAGGTTCAAAGGGATCTGAAATACAGATTAAAATATTTGAATATGACTATGATTGAAGATTCCAATAAAATCATGAATTATAATAAACTTCTAAGTGGAATAAACACTTAAAACAGACCTTGTTACGAAAAAGGCATATTTCTTTGCTCAGCTCATCAAGATATTCAATCTTGTGTCCGAATTCTCGCAAGGAGGGAAAAGGGTCAATGCTAAAATATTCATTCAAACTTTTTTTGGCTGATCCATCGATTATGTAGAGTAGATCGTTGTAACAATTAAGGTATAGATCTGGACCATACATATTATAAGCAACAACATCCAGAGTTTCTTCGATTATGTTAGTCAACTAAAATAGTTTTTAAAAGTTCAATTATTATCAAAATGATATTCAAAATAAAATCATTTCCAACCAGAAAAAAATACTTTTGTGTACCTCTTCCTCTTCTCTAAAAACGGGAAAAAGAAACTCTTTACATTCCAATTCAGGAAATAAAATCGCTTCGATTTTTGGAACTTTACCAGCGACAGAAATTATTCTATCGAAGCAGGCTGATAATCTTTTGTGCATTTCACAAACGCTCGGTGTACATATTAACTCTTTAGTTCCCATTTTTGTTTCCGCTGCGATCGTCATGAAAGGAGTACTACATGAAGAAAATTAGAAAAATAACTTTCTGAAATTAAAAAAAGAAAATTCCGTACTTACCGAGTAAACATTAAGTCTTGGTAATCACCAATGAAATTGTTTCCATCATTGTATTGTACAAAAAAGTCCCTCAAGTGCTTCAGAGTTTTCATGACCATTGAACGTAATTGCTTCGATAGAATGACATTTACACTTCGGAAATATTTTTCAATTTGTTCGGTCGAGGCTGTAGTACTCTTTTCAAAGTAATTTGACCAAGAACTTTTCTTTTCAAGAAATATTTCTGCAACATCCGCGAGCCATTCTTTTAAAAGTTTTGCACTTGTTGCTCGACAGAGGGAATTTACTGTTGATTGTATCTCGAAAGCAGGGATTGGAAGGTTTCCAAAGTCATCGATTCTGATAATCATCATTGTGTCATATCTACAATTATTAAATGAAAAAAAATATAAAGAATAATAGGGTATCTTTTAAAGGTTGAATCTGTTAATTTTAATACTGGGAATTACTCTAAGAAGCACTTTAAGAATAATCCGAGCTGTCACATCGTCACTTTTAGCTACTTTTTTCTCAAATAAATATTTAGTCACTTTTTTAAGACAAAGATAATGCAGTCACTTTTTAAAATAAAAAGATTAGAAATATTATAGGGCATTTTAAAATATTCCTAAAATTGTTAACAGATTTCAATAATTTGAAGGGATTTCACAGGGGTTTCAAGATTTTAGAGTATTTTTTAAAATTCCCAAGAATATTCAACAGCTTTAAAAAGTTTTAAGGGATTTCTAGATATTTCAAATAATTTCAAATATTTTAGAGTATTCTAAAAGGTTCCAAGGAATTTGGAATAGATTTCAATTAATTAAAGGGATTCCAAAGGATTTTGCGGTATTTTTAAAAATTCCAAGGATTTTAGGGTATTTTTAAAACATCCAAGGAATTTTCAAGAGCTTCAAAAGTTGCAAGGTATTTCAAAAGATTTCAAGGGATTTGAAATATTTGAGGGCGTTTTAAAATATTCCAAGGCATTTTCACGAGAATAGAAAATTGCCAAGGATATGAATGAATTTAAGGGATTTTACAAAATTTGCATGGTGGTTTAAAGAATTCACTAGAACTTTGGAAGATATAATTTTAAGGGATTTCAAACGATATCAAGGTGTTTTAATAAACTTTCCGGGATTTCAGGAAACATCATATTTCATGTAATTTCACAGGATTTTATCATATTTTAATGAATTTAAAGAGTTTCTTCACAAAAATTCAAAAATTTTGTAGGAATTCAATGATTTTCAAATATTTCACGGTATTTCGAAAGATTTCAAAGGATTTGAAACACTTCTTCAGGGTATTTTAAAAGACTCCAAGCAAGTTTAAAAAGATTTCAAGAATTTGAAGGGCTTCCAAAGAATTTTAAAGATTTTACGGTATTTTTAAAACATCGAAGGAATTTTCAAGAGCTCTAAAAAGTTTCAAGAGATTTCAAAAGATTGTAAAGCATTTTAAATACTTTAGAGTATTTTAAAAGATTCCAAGGAGTTTTGAAAAGATTTAAATAATTTTAAATACTTTAGAGTATTTTAAAGATTCCAAGGAGTTTTGAAAAGATTTAAATAATTTGAAGAGATTCCAAAGGATTTGATCCAAGGAATTTTAAAGAGCTCTAAAAACTTTCAAGGGATTTCAACGAATTTCAAAGAATTTGAAATATCTTAGGGTATTTTAAAATATTTTTAAGCATTTTAAAGAGATTGAAAAATTTCCATGAATTTGAATGATTTTAAGGGATTTTAAAAAATTGGCATGGGGATTTAAAGAATTTACTAGAATATCGGAAGATCTGAAACGATTTTATAGGGTCTATAATGTTTTAGCATATTTTAAAAGATTCTGAGGGATTTTATAATATCTCTGAGGATTTTAATGATTTCAAAGGATTTCAAATACTATCGAGATATTTTAATACATTATCCAGGATGTCAGGAAGTATCATCAGATTTCGTGTAATTTCAGGGGGTTTTATAATATTTTTATAAATTTCAAAGAATTAATTTAAAAGAATTGAGGAATTTCGTAGGAATTCAAATATTTTAAGGTATTTCGAAAGATTTTTAAGATTTTTGGATATTTAAAAAGATTCCACGGTATTTTCAATTGAATTAAATAATTTGAAGGGGCTTCAAAGAATTTGAAAGATTTTAGGTTATTTTTAATAATTCGAAGAAATTTTCAAGAGCTTTAAAAAATTTCAAGGGATTACAAAAGATTCTACATGATTTCAAATATCTTAGGGTACATTTAATAGATTTCAATAATTTTAAGTGATTCCAAAGGATTTTAGGATACTTTAAAAAAATCTAAGTAATTTTCAAGAGCCTTAAAGAATTTTAAGGAATTTCAAAAGACTCCAAGGAATTTTCAATTTATTTCAGTAATTTAATGGGATTTCAAAGTATCTGAACTATTTTAGGGTATTTTAAAGAGCTTTAAAAAAGTTCCAAGGACTAGAATTTTAGATGATATGAAACAATTTTATTGGACATATAAAGTTTTGAAATATTTGAACAGATACCAAAGAATTTTATAAGATTTGAATGGATTTCAAAGAATTTATTCTCAAGAAGTAACGAATTTCGTAGAATTTCAAAGATTTTAAGAGATTTTCCAATATTTGTTGCAATTCATTTGAATTCATTGGGCATTCATCCTGAATTCTTATTAATTTATTCTGAATTCTTTATACTTCTTTTGAATTATCCTGAATTTTTTTAATTCATTCAATTCTACGCAAATCCATGAATTTTGTTTAGTTCTTGTTTAATTCACCGTGAAGTCTTTTCAACTCACCTTGAATTCTTAGGAATATCATCAAATTTATTTGACATTTTTTTAATTTTTCCAATTCATTTGCATTCCATTGAATTTAACTTCAATTGTTTTGAAGTCTGATGAATGTATCCTGAATTCGTTCAAATTCACCTGGAATCCCTATAAATTTCAGCGAATTATTTTACATTCAAAAGAACATTAGTCAAATTATTAATGCACATTAGTCACTTTTTATCACTTTCTGGGCTAAAAATAGATCACATTTTCACTTTTTCAAGTAAATTAGGCTGTGCCAGTCCTGAAAGTAACAAATTAATAATTTATAGATTGAAACTTGTTTTATTCCATTTGTAAAAGATTCTATATTAAAAATGTTACAAAATTGGAATTTCGGTCTTTAAATATTAATGGTCAGGGAGAATGAAAAATTAGTCAGGAAATAGGTAGGAAATTTCGAAAGTGAAGTTTTGCGGCCACCCTGGGGAATAGAAATAATAGTATTAAAGACTTACTTTTGGTTCCATAAATCTCGAATATCTATCAGGATTTTATTTCCAATAAAGAGATTGTGTTCGAGCAAATGCTCAGCCATTACTTTTCCTTGATGCCATGGCACGGGTGCCCTTAAATTTAAAACTGGATATTCAAGAGGCAGCGTTTCGATTAGCAAACGTTTTCTTTCGTTCGGATCTTGTAATATAAAGTCGACTATCGCACAACGTAGACTTTCTATGTAATCCTTGATAATTTCTGGTTCTAATCCCGATGTTCTCGTGATAAAACTAAAAATTAAAAGGGGGGCAAATATTATCATAAAGAACATGAAAATAATCTAAATGTACTAATAATTTGGTCCTTACTCAGCTCGCTTTCGTAATCGTCCAATAATTCTCTTTCGAGCCTCCCTGATATTAGAATAATCATAAGGTTCCAACTGTGAATCATCTATACAACAATATCTTAAATAAAATACTCTGCAGACATCTTCCTCTCGAACTTTTCCCTCCTGCTCCCTTTTCACAACAGAATGCAATTCTTTCAATTGGTCTTCAATATCTCTTGGAACTTCAGCTTCCCTTTTTCGTAAAATCTAAAATATTTTGTTAATAATAAACAATAAATAGAATTTTCATATAAAAAAGGATCTTACCTAAATTTCTTAAACACGAGAAAAATAAATTTTCGTCATCCATTCACCTCTTCTTCATAAACCCTCGATTCTTCACTACTTCTTTTTTCCTTCAGTCTTCTCCCAGTTTTCCTTTTTATCTTCGTGCGTGGTTGATCCTTTGCTAATTCGTGCAAAGTTATTATATTATCCGGCTTGAATTTAAGATTCTTTGATCTTTCTTCTGATTTTCGTTTAATCTCTTCTTGATGCTCTCTGATGCACTGAATCGGTGGAAATATTAGTTTTCCTTCTGAATCGAAAGGGTGCCATCGAACTGAAGATCCTCTTCGTCGAGTTAGACATTTCATGCAGTATTTGTAAGTTTTCGGTTTAAGAGTGTTGCCGATGCTTTCAATTGGTTTAACATGATTGTACCAATGCTTATAAGGAACTGATTTTGTCCAGGATTGATTTTGTAATAAACTGGGAAGCTGAGCATATCGTAGTGCTTGTTCGACTTGATGAGAAGGAATTGAATCATCTTTCCCAGCAATTGGCATCCATGGAATGCTCTGATTATTGATGCACTTTCCTTCCATTTTTCTATTTGAATTTAATTCAATAAAAAATCATTAAAATTGGCTCAAAACCTGCAGCAGCAAATAATATATCAGGGTGTCTACTCAAATTCTGGGAATAAATTCCTGACAATTCCAGGTCTTTTTCAGCTATCTCAAGCTTTTTCCAGATATAAATTTTCGTAGTACGGAGACATTGAATTGTATACAGTTTCGCGAGTTTATTATAAATAATGTTTTTTCAGTTTCTAGCGATTCAATTAGTATGTCTAATTTAGAAAGCTTTGGCAAGATATATTACAAGATATTCTTCCATATATTAGCACCATTGATCAATTAAATAATTAAATAATACTAGAAACATAATTAATCATTTCTTGAATTTGTCTCAAACGTCCATGAATTTGAATAATAATTCAAACAAATTTTTTTTCTTCTTCTTATACTTAAAATTCAGTACATATTTAGGTAAAATTAATATGGACAATATATTAAATTCAATTTAAACCTCTTTAAATTCCTAACTTTTCAAGTAAAAATATTGCATTTTCAACAAGACAGATGAATTTTTAACTAAATATTTCAATTTTCAACAAAAAGATTAATTTTCTATCAAAAAAGACGGTTTCTCAACAATATACATGCACTCTCATCCAATAGTGGAATTTTTAACTAAAAAAGATCGATTTCAAACCAAAGTGATGAATTTTCAACTAAAATTCTTCAACCAACAGATGAATTTTTAACTAAAATGATGAATAATAAAACTGGAATACTTAAATTTTTAACCAAAAAGATGAATTTGCAAACAAGAAATTGAATTTTCAACTAAAAAAGACAAATTTTGAACCAAATAGTTGAATTTTGAAATAAAAAAAGATTAGTATTCAACCAAAAATGGAATATTTAAATTTTTAGTTAAAAATATTAAATTTCCACACAAACAAAACACAAATTTTCGACCAAAGTGATGAATTTTGAACCAAAAAGATTAATTTAAGAGAAAAAGAAAAGAGTGTAACTTTCAACCAAGTGGTTTTACTTTCAACCAAAAAGGTGCATTTTCAACTAAAGGCATGAATGTTTTACTGGAATACTTAAATTTTTAATCAAAAAGATTAATTTTCAAACGGGGAGATTAATTTTCTAGCAAAAAATATGATTTTTCAACAAAGTACATGAATTTCCAACGAAAAAATTGAATTTGTAAATAAAAATGGAGTAGTAAAATTTTCACTTAAATTAATTAATTTTAACTAAACTGATGAATTTTCAACGCAAATCATGAATCTTCATCTGGAATAGTTAAATTTTAAACAAAGAAGATGAATTTTCAACTAAAATTATGAATCTTTATCTGGAACAGTTGACTTTTCAACCAAGAAGATTAATTTATACCAACAAAGACGAATTTTTAACAAAATACATGAATTTTCAACTAAAAGATAAATTGTCAAACGAAAATTGAATAGTTAAATTTTGAGCTAAAAAAATTAATGTTTAACCAACGAGATGGATCTTTAACTAAAATGATGGAATATTCAATTGGAATAGTTACATTTACTGTTAAAAAAGAACTAATTTTCAAAAATATAGTTACATTTTCAAACAAGGTAATGAAATTTTAATAAAATAATGAATCTTCAACTGGAATAGTTGAATTTTAAACCAAAAAGATGAATTTTCAACTTAAATGATGAATCTTTAACTAGAGTAATTGAATTTTCAACCAAAAGGGTTTAATTTCTACAAAAAAAAAAAACGAATTAGAAACTAAACAAGGTAATTTTTCAACTAAAAATTGAATAACTAAGTAGTTAGTTAAAAAAATTAGTGTTTAACCAAAGAGAAGAATTTTTAACTAAAATAATGGAATATTCAACTGGAATAGTTACGTTTCGAGTTCAAAAACATTAATTTTCAACAACAACAACAAAAAAGAAATTTTCAACAAAAGAGATGAACTTTGAATTAAAATGATGAATCTTCAATAAAAAAAAAAAATTTAACAAAAGAGTTCAACTTTCAACCATGTAATTAAATTTTCATTCAAAAAATGACCCAGTCTGAATGAAAAATGTAGCAGTTGATATTTCAAACAAAAAAGATTTTAATTTTTAAGCAAAAACAGTTGCATCCAACCAAAAAACGACGAATTTTCAGGAAAATACATGAATTTTCAAACAGATACTTGAATTTTCAACTGAGACTGATCAATTTTCAACCAGAAATAGCATAGTTGAATTTTCAATTAAAGAAATTAATTTCAAACCGAAAAAACGAAATAAAAATGAAATATTTAAATACTGCAATATGAAGCTACTTTTACAAATGAAGAATCATTGTTATTCAATTTTATATTGCAATTTAAAAAAAATAAAGCATGCTCTCACAAAAATTCCCTGACTTTCAAAAATTTCCCTGCCAATTTAAGTTTTTTGATGTTTTCCAGGTAGGGTTGATACCCATTATAAGCATGTTAAAAAAATATTTCTTCAAATTTTAAGAATAGTTGTAGAGAGAAATTGATAAAGCTGATGATAAAATTTCATTTTATAAGCTAATACTTGACGTTATGTTGATCGATAATGAAGAATGTATGTATGTTAGAATGTAAAAATACGAACCACGTGTAATTGAAATAGAAAGTTATTATTTTGTATAAAGTTGCCCTTTCTGAAAAATCTTCATTTTTGTCTTTATTAGAGTCTTGTTGAGACGGTGAAAATATTTTCACATTTTATAAAAGAATAATGTCTAAATTAGAAAAAAGACGTAAGCATTGTGCGATAGAACTGTCAAAGTGAAGAGGGCTTAACTCAGGTTAACTTGATCATGTAGTTTGATCAGTAATTTCATCGTCAAGACAACCATAGTTTCTCTCCAAACATTACCATCTAATTTCAATTTCTAACAGCAAAAATGGAAAACAATAAAATTCAAGTCCAAAATTGTCTGAATTGTTACGTTGCTATTTATGAAATTCGTAACGTTTCTATTTAAAATTCCTTATTTATCGCAATTGTAATTTAAAATTGGTTTAATTTTTAATATCTCAAATTAGAAATTGGTAGAGTTTAAAATTGTACAATTTGAATAATGGTAAAGTTACCCTATTTCAATTTTTTATTTTTATAATATTCTAATCAAGCAGGGTGATCGCTGAACCGGAAAATGACCAGGCATTTCTTGAGATCGGGAAATCCCGGGAAATGACAGTGAGTTTAGTTTTTGACTGGGAATTTAAATTAGGTTTCATTTAAAATTATTTTTTAAATGTTAAATTTAATTGTTAACTTTTTCAATTCTGGAATCATTCAGCTTTGAAGATTCAAAAGGAGATGACCGAAATTGAGATTTTTTTGAAATCTTATGTATTCCCTACTGAGAGTCCAATGGGTCACTATTTATTTGCCAAACATTATTTGCCAATGTACACCCGTTTACGAAAAATCTAATTTTTTCAACAAAAAATGTTATGGATTAAAATGTTAATTTATAAAATTATATAAATTTATGATTTTCAAAAATTTAAAAAAAAAATAAGAAACTCGTTTTTTTTTCTTGAATTTTCGACTGTTGAAAGTTGAAGAAAATTGAGCATTAAACCGTTGAAAGTTGAATTGAATTTTTAACAGTTGAATTATCAGGAGTTGCATTTTCAACTGTGGAAAATTTGACAATTGAATTGAATTTTCAATTTTTTTCAATTGCCTTCAATTTTTAACTGTTGAAAATTGAAAGGAATTGAATGTATTTGAATATTGAGCGATTAAATACAAAATTTCTGAATTGAAAATTTATCAAACTTCAATTTTGGATGTTTAAAATTCAAAAGTGTTCCCATTTTGAGGATTTTAATTTGAAGTTCAGTTTTTATTACTTCAAATGAAAAAATTATCAGCTATAAAAGTTCGAATTTATTAATTTCAGTGACCGGGAAAAATGTTTGCGAACCGGGAATTTTTTTCCTCGATTAAAACAGCCACCCTGAATTATAAAATGTTGAATATTGAATATCCCAAAAGAGATTTTCACATCTTCTGGCTTCGAATAAAAAATGTTGCAAACGCTTGAAATTTGAATATTTTAAAGAATGCATCCAAATTGAATTTTTATATCTTTAAAAGTTCGATTTTGAAATTTCAGATTTCGATTGTTTAATTAATAATAGCTCCAAATATGTAACTGTTTAATTTGTAAAGCTTGCAAATTTTTATAGATATTACAAATAGAACTGTACTGATATTAAGAAAAATAAAGTTTATATTCCGAGCTTTATTTATTGCTCCACTCGCAGCTGGGATACCATAAAGGAAAATAAAAAAGAATAAAGAACGAAAATGTAAATTAGAATGTCGCAGTATATTTCATGCAAAAACGTAGAATCACGATTATTTGATTAAAAACCGAATTGAATGACAAAGTTATTGCTCGAATTGTGAAGAGAAATTTAATAAGTAGAACAGAATAATTAAAATACAAAAAAATTTATTTAGCAAACTATTTGTCAGTTAAATTGTGTTCCTTGTGAGAAATAAACTGTGAAAGTTTAACAAAAAGTCAAATATAGGTCTATGAAACTACTTATTTTAAATAATAAAATCTGTATTTTCAGTCCTTGTGATTGCTTTTATTTAATTAAAAAACACGTCGTAAAAACTAGATTCAAATTCGTAATACTTCCCTTGAATAAAATTCTCTTTTTTAATAATTAATAACAGACGGTCGATGGACCAGGGACATCTTTTGAGTGAAGGTAGCTGCTTTCGATAGGAAATTCTTCATTTCGTGGATTGACATTGTTTCGAAACGAGCTGTCTAAAAACAAAAAAGACTATTAGATATTAATCACTTCGATCCTAAATCGGTTTAGAAATTATTATGACCTTTGTTGCTCAATTGGGTGAATCCTTTTAGCAAAAATTCCTTATCTCGTGATTGTAGGACCAACATTTCTCGTAAAACTTGTACCATTTCTTTACTAGCTATCGCCTTCGCTCGAAGGTAATAAACTGACATACTGTAAAGTAATATTCACATTAAAATTCAAAAAAATTGATTTACATATTAAATTAAAAATTTAGAAATCAGGGATCATTAGGTATTCTCACTTCAACCACCAGCTAACTTTACTTCGTTGAGTGCTGAGGGGAAAACAATGGACCAAATGCATGGGACAAAACTTTATTTCTGTAATATCTTCGTAATGAATAATAATTACAGTCA
>JAABKJ010002353.1:0-28274 GCA_011634705.1 Andricus grossulariae
ATATACAAGAAAAATCGCTGTTTTCGTCGATTTTACGTCTATTTTTGCGTTTTTTGGAAAAATACGAGCTCACTTGGATATTTGGACCCAGGATTCGGATTCAGCAACCCCAAAAACATAAAGAAATGCCGGTGTAGTCCGCCGGGCAGACCACTTTTTTTTTGTGTGTCGGTTTTATTTAAACGATTTTGGTTGTTAACTTCAATTAATTATTACCTCACTCAAATTGAAAAGTGGACGAAAAATGGAAAATTTATTATCAAGAGTGAAATTCAAGAAGTAATTTTTGATTCACATTCTATGGCTAAGAAGTACGCGTTCAACTTCATGGGGCTCGCCTTGCGGGACCTCTAAATTTAACTAAAAAAAAAGCAACATTTATTTATTGTGGATTCGAACAAATTTGGGCGCATATGCATGAAAATTAAATAAAAACTGCAATGAATTTTTTTCATTAAAAAGAAGATTACCCCGAGTCCCGAAGTACTTAAAAGTCCTACATTAAAGACAACTGTGATAAAAAGAAACGGCGAATACATCGAATTCAAATCGTCAGCAAAGCTGAAAATTAAATGTGATATGCTATCAAAATATATCTTGAGCTCATTTTAAATTTAACTTTCTATAGATTGCACAGGCACACGAAAAAACGGTATTGTCCACCAGACAAGAGAAATATTTCTATACGTTTTTGAGGTTGCTGATTCCGAATCAGGCGTTGGTTTGACTCGGCCAGATCGCATTTCGTTCCTAATCCCAAAATAGTGAGAAAAAAAAGTTTGAACTGTCATCGCTTTTTTGAGGTTAGGAACGAAATGCGATTCGACCGAGTCAAATTAACCCCATCTTCGGATTCAGCGACCCCAAAAACGTATAGAAATGTTTATCTCGTCTGGTAGACAACACTTTTTTTTCGTGTACCTATATGTAACGACTGCGCAGTTGTGCACAGACTGATATACTTGAAAAATGTGGAAAAACTGATTAATTTAAGCGAAAAGTGGCTGAAACTGACTATTGTTCGCACACAATTTTAACTAAAAAGATTGATTTTCTAATGAAGCAAAAATTTCAACAAAAAATGGAATAGCTAAATTTTCAGTTAAAACCATTGATTAGAAAAAAATAATTTGAAACAAAGACATAATAAAAAGTTCACATTTAACATTTCAACCATAAAAGACAAATATTGAACAAACTAGGCAGTCACTAGTACAGGTCACTAGTACAGATTAATCGGCAATTCGCCCAGTCCTGGCTGACGGCTGGCTTCTCGATCGCGGCTGACAGTATAAATATTTAAAAATAAAAAATACGGTTAAAAAGACGGGTCTAAACCCCCCAAAAAAGAAAAAAAATATTACAGGAAGAAAAATTGTGATCGATTTAATTTATTTATTTAAGAATTATTTCATTTATATTTATGTGAACAGTTTATTTATTTTAAATCTATATGAAGTCATATGATAATAAGTAATTAACTAGTAAAGGAGAGTTTAAAATTTGGCGTTTCATCTTTTTTGAGCTGTGCCTTGTGAGTATGGTTTTTTCATTGAATTTCAATTATGTAGGTTTACAGCAATGGTTAAGACTAAGGACTGCTAGGCGATAGATTTAGCTGTAGGTGTAGGTTTGAAACCCCGTAGCATTAGAAATTTTATTTGTAAAATAATGTTTAAAAATGTAATACATGTATTCATTCTAAGCAGGTCTATTGATAATTATAGACAAAACACTCGCAGTCATTCAATATTTATTTTTTAAATACATTTTTGTTATATCGTTAAAGTATAATAATAGTGGGTGTTGAAATTAACCGAAAAGTTTTGGCGAAATTTACATCTTTTAAATTATAAATAATATTCGGACCACATGCAGTCGTATGATGATGAGTGGATAAAGTATACGCGTCCTAAAAAGAATTCAATGATTTTTTGTCATTTTTTAAATTAACTCCGACATTTTCGCCAGCAGTTTTCTAGTAGAGAACCGGTGATGGACTCTACCGCGTCTGTGCCACACGCCAGTACAGCAAAGAATTACAAGCCAGTACTGACCTATTTCAGATGCCCATTAATGAGACTCCGGCAATTTGTACTGGGCCAGCACTCGGCCAGTCGTGTATTTCCACCTAGGACCTTCGCGATGCACTCCAACCCATCCATTCTTCAAAATCTCTTTTTCTAATAAACTATTTATTATTATATGACTTTATACAGATGTAAAATAAACGAACTGTTAACGAAAATATGAATAAAATAATTTTTACATAAATAATTTAAATTGATCACAACGACGAAACTTAAAATTTTTAACGTGCACTGCGACAATTTTTTTAACAACAAATTTTTTTAACTTTCGTGCAACGTTTTGCTTTCTCGGTGTTTCAGACCATTTTGCGGCATTTAAGAATTAAATAAGAATTAATTTATTCTGGACATTTACAATTTCTTATAAAGATGAAACTTAAAATTTTGTTTCTAAAAAAAAAAGAAATTTGTCGCCATTGTTGTATTTATAGTCTTTCGACATTTTAGAACACATAAACCATATTTTTAAACGTACTTATTTAACATACTCATACTATCGGCATAGTACTGCCCCGATCGCGGAGCAAGCCGTTAGTCAGTACTGGGAAAATTGCCGATTATCTGTAATGGTGACCAGTACTGGGCCAGCACTGCGCCAGTGGCGAAATCCAGCATACTACAGAAATTTCCACCTGGGTCGTGCAAAAACAAATGATAACGGCGGCAGATTAGTTAGCTTATGCTTAGAAAATGGCTTGTCCATTAAAAATACTAGGTTCAGGCATAAAATGATCCACTTGCACTTTTGGTACAGAGGTGAAAGAGAAATTATGATAATAAAAGATATTCTCGATTTTGAATTACCGTTTCACATAAGTTCTTGTATTGTGGTATATTAAAGTCACCAAAAATTATCAATTTATGATTCCAAAGATAGCAAGCATTGCTTAGAGTTTCTGAAAATGCTTTGAGAGTGTCCACAGAAAGAGAAGAAGGAATGTACAAGGCTAGAATAATATAATAAATTCCGTGGTAAAATGTTTTCGCTCCAACAATATTGATATCAGGAAATTTATTGCGGATAGCAGCTAATATTACTTTAGAGCACAGTAATTTAACATCAAGGGCACGAAATACCCCCTGACGTTCTGTATTCTCGATCGTCACAAAGCACACTAAATTTTTTGCAATCCAAACTTTCACAGGAATATGTGGACGGCTTGAACCATGTTTCAGTACAGATGATTATAACAAATGAAATTATTTCTTCAGATGTTAGTAAAGGACTATTTTTGTATTCAACATCCTTAAATTTTGCTAATAACCCAAAATTTCAATAGACTTAAAAATTATCTCGGTTATCAGTGGTGCTACGTTAGTTAATCCTGTTGATTTTCTTTTACTTGAATTATCGGGCTCCCGTTTTTGTAGATTATTTTTAGGTTATTTTCTCCTGCACCTACTTTATAGTTCAGAGTCCTGTTCCATTTTTGGTATTGCAGTTGCTGCATTAAAATTTGATCCGTTGAAATCTTTATGGCTGGAGGTACATCCTGTAGCTTCGATTTTTCAATTTTTTATATGAATGCTCTCACCACCTCCGCTACAGTTTGCTCGTTCTAGAAGATAATCTGGATTGATCTTGGATTGAAGATTACAGAGGAGCACTTGCCAATGCACATTATCTTTACATAATCAATTGATGTATCTGGAGTTATAATTTTCAAGATTTCAAAAACAGAAGCTTTTTCATCCTTAGTTCTTCAATGCAATCACCGTTTTTTCTTGTGTGTCTAATCGTAAGTCCAGGTTATTTACTTTGGTATTACCCGTAGAGGTGTGACTGTTGAGAGATTTTCCAAGATCGTCGATCCTTGATTCCAATTGGTCAATCCTGAACTTAGTTTTGTCAATTTTATCAGAAAATATTTGTTCAATTCTCGAGAGCAATTCAACAGAATATTGTACTTAAGCTATATCTTGATGCAGTATATATCACTCTGATTTTTGATTGCTGGCTCAATGATATTTATATTTTACTGCTCCTTTAATTATGTCAATATCGAAGCTTGATGTTTCCCTATTATTTTCTACTGGAGAGTTTTGACGGTAGCTGGAGCATCGCGAATATTTGCCATCTGCTCTGTTTGTTAGCTTTTCGCCGCAATCGCTGTTGTAGATTGTTCCACATCCTATGCATGCATCTGTTGAACTATCAGATGTTATTATCTTCTGTTTGCAAATGGCCGATAGGAGCACATATTAGAGTGTGGAGTAGGCCGCGCGAGCTTGTTTTTCGTATTATCCGCTAAATCGTCTGGCTGACTTATTGTTGTGTATTAGAAGAGATTATGTTTGGACCTATGTAGTGATCGAGGTAGCAAACGACTTTGTATTATTCATATAGACTGGACCGCATGCAGGTCAGTATTTTCGCTTTCAGACAAATAAAGTTCAGGGTGTGATTTCAGAGATTTATATTTTTTGTATGCATCGTAGCACACTAAATATAAACAAACTCTTATAGAAATCACTACCACGTCCAAATTTATCAGTATTGAGTGACTTGTTCCGAAATCAGCTCACACAAATGCTCAAATTTTCAGGTTATGTTACACAGCACTGAAAATTCACCACAGCACCGAAGTTTAGAATGCGATTGAATGCGACGTTAAAAAGTTATGTTTTTCTAAGGATAGAAGCCCAATACAATGGAAGAACTCACGTAATAATCAACGCGTCCACATTTACATTTACATTGAAATCATTTCACGCACGTGTTTAGCATCGAGAGATCATCTTGCCATTTTTAATTAATTAAAGAAAATTATTAGCTATAGGACATACCGAAACTCAGAGAAAAAGTTGTCTTGAAACCAAAGCATCGTCCTCTTGCCGGTTTTATTCGCACGACGTGAATATATGTTTTATAAAAAAATAATTATTTGGCTGCAAGATTAGGTGAAGTTAGTCGCATAAAGAAATTTTTTGCTGCAAAGGGATACCTTTTGAGACAAATGAAAATCGTCTCAACCTTAAATTTAAGAGGAAATTCCATTTAAGCCCAGAAACATCCTTTTATCACAAAAGGACATTTCCCTGAGTGGAAGTATCCCATTCAATCCCATATAACAACCAGGCTATTCCAAAGGGATAACGTTGAGATTTCGTGGAGGATTCAACTATTTTGTTAAACCAATTTTTTTGTATGAGTTCAACTGCTTTTTATTGAAAGTAAAAATCTGTTTGGATTAAAATATCACCTATTACATTTTTCGGGCGCAGTTCTGAATAGCTGAATTCTCCTATTTCCTTCAAACTCTATATACTTATGTATTTTGATGCGCTAATTACGAATATGGTAGTTAAAATTGGCGATAAGACGATTTTCATGGTGAAGCCATGGAAAAACCAAGTCATGGTTTTTTGCGTAAAAAACTCTAAATTTCGCAAAATTTGTCAAACAAAACTTCAATATCTCATGAAGATACAAAGTTTTTGTTGAATGTATTTTTTTCCACGAGTGATAGATTCCAAGAAAATTAGTAATATATATGAGCGTCAGGTCTTTCTTTACCGTTCTTTACCGTGACGACAGGCCCTGAATGGCGACAGACCCTAAGTGGATTGGATCATGCCCTAAATGACGACAGTCAACAACGTCTCCAACGTTTCCAAGGTCTTTAGGGGGGGGGGGGCTGAAAGACATCCCTGCGACTCATCACAGTCATAATGTTGGTCAAACCCGTACCCGTTTCCAACGTCTCTAGGGAGGCGGGAAGGCACGCCTTTGACTTGTTACAGTCATAATGTTGGTCAAACCCATACCCCTTTCCAACGTAAAAAGCCATGATTTTTGTGGGGTTTTCATGAACATTGATGTGATACTAATTTTCTTGTAAACTATCACTTAAAGAAAAAAATGCCTTGTTGCTAATTTTCTCTATCCCATTTTTCGTTTAGAATTCATATTTTTTGTCTGACAATTCAACTATTCGGTGAAAGGTGAATATTTTTGTGGAAACTTGGATTTGACATATCATACACTTTCAAAAATCTTTTTGAATTTTCTCAAGCATCCAAGAAAAATTGTATTTATATAACCTTAAAAACAAATAAGCAAATAAAGCCAAATAAAACATTGTTATTCGCAATTTTTAATTTGCATTCAATATTATTTTCCCCTCAAATGGAAAAGCTACACGCGCGCTCAGCGCGCGATTGATGATGCTAATTTTGTTCAAAAGCCGTTGTTCTATAATAACTTTTCTAGTAATTTTATTGATATGAACATTAACTTTTTTTGATTCAAAATTAAAATCTTTTTTGGTTGAAATATCAATTATTACATTTTCCTTTTTTTTGTTTGTCGGTGAAATGACTTATGCTAGTCAACACCGTAACATCATTTGAAAAATATTACATTTTTTGTTGAGAATTCATCTTTTTGGTTAAATTTTTCTGCTTGAGATTTAAAATTTTTATCCTTTCTTGGTTGAAATGTGAACTATTATATTTTTTGTTGTGAATTAATCTTTCTGAATAGAAAATTCGTCTTTATGGATTGAGAGTTCAACTGTCTTTTAAGAAATTCGTCTTTTTGGCTTGAAAATTCAACTGCTTTTGCTTGGAGCTTAACCTTTTTTGTTTTAAAGTTCGACCATATGGTTGAAAATTGGGGGTGTGCAAAATTCATGCCGGTCGGGTCGGGCAATAACCCGCAAAACCCGCAAATGCGCAAGAAATTCACAATCAACTTAAAAACCTGAAAAGCTTCGAAAATATAAGATTGTTCGAACTAAAACTCTTTTTACGTTTTTCATAGCCCCAGGTTGAAACCCTTATAGTTTCGGTTAGGTGTACGTCCATCCCTCCATCATTATTTTTTTCTGCTGAAACCAAAAAATTAGCACTCAAAAAACGGCATGAGCGCCAACGTTTGGAACTCTAAGGGGTATAAATGCCGATTGGATATGCCGAAGTATTTTAAAATTTGAATACAAAATTTGACCATGAAATACACACATTCCCTCACAGAGCAAGTCAAATAAAAGCTGGTAAAAATGCGCAACGTCATCCAAATTAAGTAGAATTTATTTAATTGCTGTTCAAATAATAATTATTGTAAAATTCGTAAATGCGGTTAGATTGCGGGTTAAAGGCGAGTTTTCCGCGGGTTTTGTGGGTTGATTTCGGGTTTGCGGGTTCAATGCGGGTTGTCGAGTTGATTGCAGGTCTGCGGGTCAATTTGTAAACCCGACTCGACCTGCGCAGGTCGGGTTATTTTTTCTTGCACACCCCTATTGAAAATTCAACCAGTTTTCTTAAAATTTCAACTATTTGGTTTCAAATGCCACTGTTTGGTATAAAGTCAAAGACAAATAAAATTAATTTTCTGGTTTGTTCCAATTTATCTCGTTTGATAAAAAATTAATCTTTTTTTGTTGATAATTCAACTGTTTAAAATAATTTATTCCCTTATTAATCCTATATTTTCGGTGAGAATATAATATTTTCGATTTTATTTTCATTTTATGAACATATTTTTCAAATATTTTACTGCAAAAAGAGTTTTGTGAATCATATGATGCTAAATTTACAAAAAATTTCTGGCCTACGAACAATTAAAATTCTCGTGCTTCTTATATAAATATTAAATATTTATGTGGGATTAACAATAATTCACTTTTACTTATTTTATTTTCAATTTCACAAAGCGATTTAAATCTGAAATATTTATCGCTGTTCATAAACGTTTAATTCTATACCTTGATGCAAATTATTCGTATGTGCATCAATCATTCAGAAAACTATTTCCTTATTACCTCGCCACAATTTTAGTTTGTGAATTTGTATTTGGGGACTTTTTACAAATGTGGCAGAATGCTATTTGCTGTAACACTATTTTTATTTAAAAATTGCAAACCTCTTAAAAAACATTAAAATTATTGTTTGATTAAAATAATCCATGAATTTATGGAAATCTGAAAGTTAATAATGAGTGATTCCACACCATGACACAATCTTTGGAGAATTACTAAGAAGACAGATCTATATTTTTTATGGATATGGTGTTAGCGCTAAATTTCTTTGTGAATATCTTTTTTTTTATAGATTGAGTAACAGTAAAAAATCCCTCAATGTGGGATTTGAAATATAAAAATAAATATCTTTTTTATGGATATAGTGTGAGCGCTAAAATTCTTTCTGAATATCTTTTTTTTATAGATTGAGTCATAGTAAAAAATCGCTCAATGTGAGATTTGAAATATTAAAAAAACATCAACGCCACGTCCTAATAAACTTTTCACACTTTGCCCCAGGTCTATCCCCCTATTTTTTGAAACGACTAGACACAGCCATTGTTTAAATATATAAATGTAAATTACTCTTACTCAAGCGCATGTGTGTGATCTTCAATTAAACAAGACAGTTCTTTGAAAATGGGATCTGTTAATGGTGGATTCATGTTGACTTTCCCGTTATTCAACATTTCTGTAATTATCTTACACCGAGTGCTATAGGAGAATATTAAAATGATTTAGTTATTTACTTGACAAATAAATAATCTACGGATAAAGTTCCGAAAAGTACTTACCTCCGATTAATTTTAAACTGCGTATACGTATGTATTTCGACACGCTGAATTCGTAAATTATAGTAAAAATACCCGCAAATTTTATTTTCAAGGTCAAAATCTCAAAAAACTGTACAAATTAAATGTTTTCACCGTTTATTTCAGTAAATAATCAAAATTTACAACAAAAGAAAACCTTCAAATAAAAGCTGTAGATCTTTTCAAAATACACCTTTCATGTAATGCACAGTTTTTCTAAACAAAACATTTTTTTTAAAGAAGGAAAATGTTGGTACAAAGTATATAATTGTTTGGAATGGGACTTGTGGCACTCCTGTCCCCTACGATATGTTGGAAAGGGGAAGATATGTGACACACATTATTTCTATGACCAGTCGTATGGATGCCTTCCCACCCCTACGAGACATTGAGAAGGGGAATCTATGTGATCTATATTATTTCTGTGATCAGTCACAGGGGTGCCTTCCCAACCTCTACGAAACTTTGGAAAGGGGAAAGTATGTGACCTAGTTAGGATCGGACGTCTGTTTGGATGTGTCGTAAGGAAGCTGAACGCCGAACATTTTTCGCAATAGATCACCAACCTTAAAATTTACTATCATGGCAAGGGCAACTGATTTTTTATTTTATTTTCGCTAACTTTTACTTTTTCGTTCAAACTAAAAAAATTACAAAAAAAAATGAAAAAAAACAACAATAAAATATAAAAATAACAAAGAAATCACTCTAAAGACTAAAACTTAACCTTCCCGTGGTAAAGTGTGGAAGTAGTCCATATGAAAACTAATGGAATTCTTGCAAAATGTACTTGTTGGAACATTATCCCATTTTCCTCAATAAATAAGGGATTTAGTCAATCAATTCGTAGAACATAAAAGACGAATTTTTTTTATGGCTACAACTTTCACGGCATACTTTTTCTTTTCAAACTAATAAGTATCGATATATGGTGAAAAAAGTGAAAAAATAGCCGGTTTTTGAGGTTTTGACGTTGAAAATCAATTTTGCGGGTATTTTCACTGTCATTTTCGTAATCAGCGAATCAAAATTTATGAGTATACGCAATTCCAAATCAATCGGAGGTGAGAACTTTCTGGAACTTTACCCGAATCTAGATAAGTTATTAATAATATTATAATAATTATTATAATATATATATGTAAGCATAAACTACTATGGTGATATATAGCCTTAAATAGATAAATATTGCAAATTATAGGTTTCATCAGGGGTCGCTTAAATATTATGAAACGGAGATCTTATCCCCCCCCTTTGTGTAACGCTGAATAACACGCTTAGTTTGAAAACATTTTGGCCCAGTCACGCCAGAGCAAAATTGTCTTTTGCAAATAATATCACTACATTCTTTCTCAATGTCCTCCTTACCAGTATATCGGCTTTCAACAACCCCTTTTTATATGTCACACGTAGTAATACTTGACAACCCCTCCCCCAAACACACACCTACACTGCGTAACGTAATACTCAAACGGCCCGTAATGTCAATGATTTTTCTATTAAGTAAAAAATAGTTGCTAACAATATATTTACCTTACAATATTAAATAATCCACACGCATGAAATATCGCAGCTGAAAAAAATGATTCACAAGAAGATACAACTGAAAGGTTGTACATTCCTGTAAAAGTACCGTAGAGTAAAATCCAGTAAAAGTATTCGGTTTGGTCAAAAGGAAGTGCAGCATCAAAAACTCCTTGTCTTAAACGTGTTTCGTTTAGAGGAATCAACCAGTCAAGCACTGGATTTGTCATAGACATCATTATCACCGTAACAGACGCTGTACCAACATTAGCTACAAACATAAGAGTCTACTATATAAGGAATTCTCTACAAACAGGAAACTTGTATTTTAAGTGGATAATATAATCAAAACCATTAGTGATTATTCTTTCCAGATAGGTGAATAACGATCCTTGTTCAACTTTTTGGAAAACGTTGGAGCAACCGCAAAATTGAGGGTATTCATTTGAATCCGATCTTGCGGTGTAAGATTTCACGACCAAATAGTTTCCATTTTGCATTAAAATTGTAGCTCAGGACCCCAAGCTCCAACCAATTTCACATCGTCTGCGGCGAAGTCAAAGACCGAGAAATTGGAATAGTGAACGACTCATATCTAAACCCGTAAAATCAAATTCAAATGAATGCCCTTGAGGTGGTTGTTGGATTATGCATTAAAACATACATAGAAAATATAACAATCCTTGTAAAACTTCTTAAAAAACGTTAGAGCTAAATATGACTGGTTAAGACAGGTTTCAGAGAAGCCTATACCGTAGTCTTTAGTGGGTATTTCTTTTCACGAGGGCAAACTGTTGAATATTTTGGTCTAATTTTTTGTACTTATTCTAAATGATATTCCCTTTTTCTCTAGAAACTTTATTTTTGGTAAAACAGTGCAATTATAATGCACCTGACATAAGGCAACATATCAGAGTACATCAGGTTAGCTTTCCATGGTTCACCCAGCACGTCTGAACGTAGCGTAGAAAAATTTTCCACAGTATCCACAGTACCGTCATATCTGATCAACACTGCAATTCGAGGCCTCCAAGCTCCAGACAATTGGACAGAGTCAGCGACAAAGTTTTTCTGCGAACTTCATCCCTATTGAAAATTGTGATGTCGTATACTACGTAGAAAACTACTTAGAACATACGTCAGAAACGACGTTGGATCCGACGTCATAAAATGAGTCGGAAATTGGGATAATAAACGACGAAGTACACGAAGTAGTTTTGAACGTTGATTACGACATCGTTTCCGACGTGGTGTGAGATGATGTTCACAAAAAAGTTCCTGGAAATCTGTAAACATAATCATGAAATTCATAAACATATAACACAGGCACAAAAAACTGTCATGTGCGGTGAACTAAACCACCATACCTATGCGTTTTTGGGGTCGCTGAATCCGAATCTGGCATTTGCTTAACTCAATCAGATCACCGTTCGTTTCTAACCTCAAAAAATCTCTCAAAAACACAACAAAAAAAAACCCATGTTAGTGTTGAAGTTCAAACCGTGGTGACTAAAAGCCTTGGAAAAGATACTAACTTGTTTTTGAGGTTGCTGGATCCGAATCCAGTATTCACTGTAATCCAGCAGGTAACCGTTCATCCCTAACTTCAAAAAATAACTTGTAAATACTAAAATCTTTGGGAAAAAGGATGCTCTTGTGTTTATACAATCTCTGAATCTACACTCGGTATCTCTTTTCAAACTCACTTTAAACATTCTATTCCGATAGCTTCTGTCGTTTGTTTTTGAACAAATATGATGAAACTCTGCTACGTCAACAGAAGCTGAAGGCGATGACAACTGCCATAAAAGGTGATATGTAGAATGATTCGCTCTCCAGGCTGTTCAGGTAACGAAGCCAGCGGAGGAGCACTGCCCTGCAAGGAGGCGTCGGGATATGTGGGGATCAAGCCTTAGTGTTTTCGACGACGAGTCGAAAATCACTCATACTTAGGCCTAGGGAGGTATGAGGGTTATCACCCCTAGAACGGCAGTCCCACCTGGGATCGGTCCAGTATTCCTAACAGGCGGGGTTCTTCTTTACAACTATGTCAACTAAAAATAAAAACACTCAAGCATGTATGCTTCATCTGAAAATACAAAGCTTCTTGAATCGAACAAATGTTCGAGCTTCCACTTCTAAACATTCTTGCGATATAGGAACCATGATATATTTTAATATATTTGTAGTAAATACGAGGTTCCGAGCTATCATAAACTCATTTTTGAAAAGAATCGTAAAATTTATCAGGAATATTTTGGTCTCGATATGATTGTAGGTCAAAATGAGAAATGAGTTCCACACAAAATATCTTCTAGTTGCCATATAATTTTGAGTCGCTGAGACATGAGTAGATTAAGTAAAACCCTGAAATTCACAAAACCTACACTGCGGGTCAAAATTTTCCGGACACCTCTCTTTTATTGACTCATAAAGTTCTCTTAATTTCAATTATGTCAGAGCTAAAAAGTTTCTCTTTAAAGGGTAAAATTCTCTTAAAATTCTGTATGAAATGAGTCCAGGATGAAGCCAGTTTGTCTTTTTTTTTAGGTAGATATTGCAAAAATAGTGTAAATTTCAATGTTTTCTTGAATTTTTAATAACTTCCGTAATAATCAATATTCTTCAATGTTCTTGGGCTCAGTAGCTTATGAGCAAAAATCTAAAAAAAATTTCTATCAGAGTGCAAGAACTTGAAGTTGGAAGAATGTGAAAACATCTTATCTGCAGGCAAATAAAAATAAAACATTCAATGATTATATATTTTGAGGGTCTTTTATAGAAACGTTATGGTTATATGTTTCATAAATTTACAAACGAGAAAAATAGCTCTCAAAGGAGCCCAAGAACATTAAAAAATATTGATTATTACGGAAGTTATTGAACATTTAAGAAAACACTGAAATTTACACTATTTTTGCCATATCTGCTCAAAAAATAGACAAATTGGCTTTACCCTGGGTACATTTCATACCGAATTTTGAGGTCATTCAACCCTTCAAAGAGAAACTTTTATAGCTCTGACATAATTGAAATTAAGAGAACTTTGTTAGTCATCAAAAAAGAGGTGTCCAGAAGCTATTTATACATGAATTACTTGACAGAGGCTACTAGGAGGGGTAAGAAATTAATTTCTTATGTCAGAGTTACAAAAATAATTAGACCTACTAAATCGTTCGAGATTGATGATGGGAGCAATTATGATGACACGATAGAAAGTTCGTTCTCGATAGTATAGAAGATGGAAAATCACGTTTGATCTGTTTGATAGAGGATCTGAAACTTCCTGATTATTCGGAAGTGGAAGAAATAAGCTCTCATGATCATGATCCGGAAATTTTTACCATAGAAGAATTGAATGATTTTGTAAGAGATTTAGGATTGCAAAATACCTTGCATCTGTACTAAAAAGTAAAAATTTGTTGTCAGAAGGCATGAATGTGAAGTACTATAGAGATAGAGAGAAGAATTTCAGAAAGAGCTTTTCAGAAACAAAGGTACGTCCATTCGTATATTATTATGGTATGAATGGAATGATAAATTAATTGATGCCGGGCATTCATAAAGCCGATGAGTGGAGGCTAATTATTGATTCATCTAAAATAAGTGGGGATCTCAACAATTTGCATATCATACTAGGGAAGCAATTAGGCTCCCCAAGCAACCCTTGCTTTTTGTGCTCGTAAAAAATGCCAAATAGCAATTGTTTATTTTCATTTTTTTTTGTATTTTGTATTCGTATTTTTTGGAACTTTTTCTAACTGAACTATTTTTATTCGATAAGTGAGAAGCTTCGAACTATTTTGAAAATAATTATGAATTTCCTAAACAATTATAATTTTCTTAGACATTTGTTTCACCTGCACATCGTAAAAATGTATTTTTGGGGATAAATGATACAGTTCATGAATTTCACAAATTAATTATTCTTTTTGAACATATTTGACAATTATTCAAACAATTTTAATTTCTTCCAACAATGCTTTTCCCTATAAATCTTAAAAATGAATATTTTCTTGAATAAATGACACAATTGACGAATATTAAAAGTAATATTGTTTTGTTTAGGATATTTGGCAATCGTTTAAACAATTCTTTTATCCCGTAAATCGAGAAAAACTATTACTTTATGGCATTGATGTTGCAGGCAATGAATGTTAGGAGAGATAATTTTTGTGAAAGGCAGGTTACAATTTTTTAAACAATTAATATCATTTGTTTCTTTTTATAGGACAGATGGAGAAAATGTTTGTTTCTTCAGATCCCTTACAATATGCCGCTTATTAATCAATATTTTCTTTTATCAATAAAATCGATCTAAACAAATCATTATCCATAATGTTACTGAAAAAAATTGTTTAAAAAAATGTTTATTGTTTCAAAAATCAGGGTATAAGTTCTGAAATAAGGAAATACTGAATGATAAGCTACATTCTTAGGAACTTTTAACATATCAAATAAAAATATTTAATGTTGAAAAAATAAGAAAAATAATGCTTTTAGCATGAATTTTACATAAATCTGTTGTTTTACATTATTTGGAGCTATTTGCGGGCACAGCACAAAGGGGTTCGGGGATCAAAATTAAAAGTTATTGGGTGGAAATTATTTCTTGAACATTTATGAAGAGGTGACTAAACTTTAATTTACCGAAACTTAATAACAAGTACTTCCTTTTAGCATTTTTTCGAAAACCCAGCTTTTCCCACTTAAAATCCTATGTTAATTTCAAGAGCCTGAGGGCACGGGTTCATGTTAATTCATTTTGAAAAATAATTAGGGAATTTCTTTTTCCGGAAAGCGAACAAATTGGAGGGGATCAATGTTCAAAAATTGAAAGCTAAATATTGTAGGCCATAGGTTCAACAAAATATTGATTTTAAAAACGCTAATTTCGAGCGGGAGGCTTGACGCCGAGCATGAGTGTGTGTAATCGATGGGTCGGTTCGAATTTCTGCCATCAAACTGGACTGTCGAAAAACTGGTTGAACTCAGAAGGTTGTTTTCTGCAGTTTTCCTTTTCCCTGGTCAAATGTCCAGGCAAATTCGAGTACTTCTAATGAAGTCGAAGGCAGCCGCGGGTTATGATTGTCGATAACCCGTGTATAGACCTCTCTTTCACCGGGATTTTAAAATGAAGGGCAGAGTACAAAGGTTTTTAACCCCAATGCTATGAGACTTAAATGAACATGCTTAACTAGACAGTAATATTAATAATAATAATGTCTGGAACGGTTTTTCCAACCTTTTATAACAATCAAACCTTCCTTCTTGAAGTAGTTTTTTTTGTTTATTTTCAAACTGGTGATCGGACTCAGACATTTTTTGAGACACGCAAGGTGGGCGGCCAAGTTGACTTCGGTGGGGGACCAGCTGGGCTTTTGCACAGTGGCGTGCCTTTGTGGGCCCTCTAGTGGGCCGCATATCAATAAAGGCTAAGGTGGGCAATTTCCGCATGGGAAGGAATACAACCAAAATCTGTCTTAACCACAGAATTCCAAGTATGAATTAAATCGAATTAAATTTTATTATTAATCTTTAATTATTTTTTGTTTTATGAACAATGAAATCAAATTACCAAGAATGTAAATAATTCAAATCAGAAGAATTTAATTTCTTATTGTTATATCTTTCGGCACGTTTTAGACAAATTATTTTTGTTTAATGAAAAAGTTTCATGTTTTGGTCGTTATAATAATATCATTTTTATGAGAGATTCGGCTTATAGTTCACGTGCTAATGCAAATGTGAAAATACGTGCTTGTAAATTTGCATTGAAGAAAATTGAAATACACTTTTTTATTTCACAATCTAGGTACAATATAATTGCACTTTTTAAACTTAAAAATGAGATAAAAACATTTTTACTAAAACATCGCTTCACGAAACAAGTAAATAATACAGTGAAACGCTGAGAGTGTGCCGGTTATGGGGCTGACGCCCGCGGCGCGGCGCGGCAACAATTCTCGGAAAACTATATCAGGGCACGGTCTCAGAGTTTCACTGTATTTAGAATACATATGAAAAAAATTAGACTAAATTTTCAACCATTTGGCAGGAAAATCTGAACCCACAAAACCGGAATACCGGTAAACAATCTGCAAACATTATTCTCATGCAATTTTCTGCATGAAGGGTTTTCTTCCTTAATTAAAAATAATAAAAATATATTTGGCGAACGTACACAGGGAACCAAATGGTATGGTCATGTAAATTGCTAATTTTTACTTAAATGCTTCCATAAAAAGGGTTTATCTTTCTACTTGTTATCATGCGAAGGATTAGATTTCAATTACACGTGGTTAGTTTTAAAATGAACATCTATACGAGTTAAAAATTTTCTGAATTCCTTTAGGCACCTATCCCCTAATTAAATTACTGTACTGTATTGTTACAAAATACAGTCAGGGGCTGTTAAAAAAATACGTAATACTTTTTTCTGACTATTTTGCCCCTCCCCCCCATTCTGGCGTTACGTGTTTTTGAATAGCTCCTCATTTGTTGTTATTTTATAATTCCTTTTCGGGCGAACCCGGTTTTTTCTATCATCAACCACGGACTATGTCAAGTGCCTGCTGAGTTAAGGACGTTAAAATTGTTGATACCGATTTATTATTAATTAATATTTTTATATTATTGTCTTATTTTTTGATTATTATTTACTTTCGTCTTTGGACATTTACCTACATATACCCAGGTATAAAATCTTCCAGTCTCTGCGAATTTTTTCAGAACTCCTGCTCCCAATCGATCTTTTCGTATCTCCCAATCGTTTCTTATGGTTTCCAGCATTTCATATAACTAAAATTTATCCAGATTAAAACATTACATAATTTTATCAATCGAGGTATAGAATACAAAGATTTCTGATGGGAAAAGGTGCAAAATTACATAATATAACAGTTTCAACCTTACTTTTTTTTCGGAGGAAATATAAATAAATAACTGACACATAGGAATTACGATTACAAGTACAGGCGGTCCACACTGCAGAACTTTATTCATGTCACTCCGATTAATGTATATATATGAAATCTGAACACAAAAAAAATCTTAATTTATATCAAAAAGTAGCATATTTATTATCATTAGTAGTAGTAGTAGTGGTGGTGTTTTTGCAATAGGAGGGGGGATCTTGCATAAAACACCTAGCCTAGGGTTCACCTAGGTAAATCCTAGGCTGGGTAGTAGTAGTAGTAGAAGTAAGAAAAATGGAAAAAGAGAAAAAAATATCATTTTTGCAAACCATATTTTTATTTTTAATAGTACCTGCGGTACCAGGGAAAGCATAATTGAAAATGTAGCTAAAGCTTGAAAGAAACGTTTTTTTAAGCCTTTATCATAAGCCCAGCATCCAATAGTCTTGAGAAATAACTTGTTGTATTTGTAATATCGACTATCAAAGACTTCCATATTTCAGCGAAAATTTGAAGAAAGGTACTGCAGTGATAAATTTATGTAATTAAATTCACTAAACATTTCTACTTATTTGAGAATTTCATTATTCAAAATAATTTGAATGCAATTATTTCTTCGAAGGACATTAAAAACACATTGCTAATTTTACTCAGAAAAAGTTGTCTTTAAACAAAAGCATCGTTCTCTTGTATTTTTTGTTTTGAACCACTTGAATGTATTTTTTATACAAACAGAATTATTTGACTGCATGATGCGGTGAAGTTTGTCGCAAAAGGATAATGGTTGCAGCAAAAAGATTTGTTTTAAGATAAATGAAATTCCTTTTAACCTTAAGTTTAAGAGGAAATTCCATTTGTGTGAACAAGCATCTTTCTGTCACAAGAGGAAATTTCACTGAGTGTTCGAATCTAATTTATTTGACTAAGTAAAAAGCATTAAACTATTTGAATGCATTGAAATATTGAAAGCTTTTTCAACAATCTTGATTTAAAACAAATGATTACAATAATTAATAATAGAGAGGATGGAAAAACGTAAATACCTTTAGAGACCGTGAACAAAACAATTATTGCTGTTTTTTTTCTCAATGTAATTGATGATTTTACAAACGCTAAATAATTTAATTTACCTTTTTTTATATCTTAAATCAGAAATACAATGTTGAACTATATGTTTTCCTTCAATGTAAAGTATTCCTGGAATAATGGCCAAATAATACACCAGATCAGTTGAGTGAAACACGAGCTTCTAAGCTACAAGCTTCTGACTAACTATTTAATATTCATTTCACCCTAGCGTGAGAAAATATACGTGGTGCAACTCTATTCTCGGAAGGTAATTACTACTTTTAATTATTAACAATTTCAATTCTACGCGTTTTCTCTAGCGTATAGACATAAAGCGCTTTTTTTCAAAGTTCCAAGTCAGTTATTAGTTTAGATATATAATTATACATCTATACCTATAAGATAATGAGTACTTGATATTAAACGCAGCACTTTCTTTCGAGTTGTTACAGGGTACTATTAAAATACGTCTCAGAAATAACGGCCTCAAATGGTGAATAAGACCACTGTTAGGATCCTGAAGTCATTTGGTTTACACTAAAAATAACAGGTGATGAAATTATAATATTCAAAAATATGGACACCTCGAGTCTAAAATAATAGCTATCATATATCGGATTGTTAGTTTATCAAAGTGTTGCAAGTAAACGTTTGGTTTTCATTTTTATTTTCTTGTAACTTTTCAGTCCTACATTGTCACATGTAGTATAATGTATTTTTTTGTGTAATCCTAGAACAATCATTTAGGGTCTGGTGGACTTTTGTAAAGTTTAACTCACAAACGTGTCATTTATATACAAAGCACTATCTCGATTATATCGCACTCAATTTTACCCAGAAAACACTGATTCTAGGCAGTGAAAAAGATGTAGCCAGAAGACTATAAAAATTGGTGCTGTGTCCTGGGATTAAACTATTTTTCAGCATCACTAACGCATTTTTAGATCTTTAGTTTGATTTTCTATTTTCGGTTTGGGGCGACTTTGATAAAACGATTGTCTTCCACCTCTTATGCTTGTTCTTGCATGAATTTGACTTCTCGATGTTTTATTTTCAACAAGAAGCTTTGGTTATTAATATGAAGATTTGAATCAATTACTTAAATCAGCTAAGGTTTTTCATGTAATTTTCTATTTTGAAGAATTAATAATGCTTTAATTGTAGCTGCACAATATACTCAAGTACATCAACCCAGATTGGAGATTATGGTTAGCTGGAACGGAAACTTACATTTTGCAGAGAAATGCAGAAAACGAAAGATTTGTTAATATTTTATATTCTGATGTGGGTGATAGCTGTCTAGCAACCGTGTTTTTACACTTTCTCGATGTGAGACGTGTTTTTAAACAAGTTATTTTTTTACAAAAACTGTTCACCATAATTCCACGTAAAATTCATTTTTTTACCTAATCATATAAAGCATTGTTCCATTCCACAGGTAAAAATTCTGAAAATTCGACACCTGTTATACAGTTTTCATTTTCACAGGTTTATGTAAGTTCAGTCAGTACCTGCAAACCAGCAGTTTTATAGAACATATTCTGATTGCACGTAATCCCTTTGAAAATGATTTTAGACATGTTATTCGACATTAGATAGCTTCATATTATTAGCTTCTACAGGTAAATTCCATTCTCATTTTGATCTATTGAATAAAGGTCGATCAAACATTTATATATTATTTTAGTTAGAATTTTTTGTCAAATTTCATACACTCAGAAAAATATTTGGTTGAATGAAAAAGATTTTGGTTGAATCAACACTAGAATATGGTTGTTACATGGACAACAACATATTTGGTTCACCCAAGACAATTTTTTGGTGATTAAATTTGGTTAATTATACCATATATTTTGGTTGATCCAGACAAATATGTTGGCTGATCCATGTCGAACTTTTAGTTAAACCAAGCAAACAATTTGCTCAACCCTTAAGACCCACTAGGAACTAAAGTCCCCACAAACACGTTCAACATCCATAATTCGGGTCTTAAAGGGTTAATCCAAGAGAATATTTTAGTTATTTCAAATAAGTGTTTTCGCTGGTCTCAAAAAATATTTTCGTTCATTTAACCGTATTTCGTAGTTCATCAAACCATAAAGGACACAGCACAATTGCCATTATAAATGGCTTACCATGGAATTGTGTCACCTTTTATGAATTATTTAAGCAATTTTCAGTATAAATTGTGCAGGATCCTTTGTTTATTTGAAATTTGATTCAAAAAATCTTCCTGTTATTTTATCGAAAACTCATCACGTAATCTTGAATATTTTTCACAGAATAACTTGATCGCAATCGATTTTATTTCCATACAAAATATTCTGTTGGATTAATAAAATATTTTCTAAAATCAACAAAACGATTCAACCAAAAACTTTGCTTGATTGAAGAAAACGAATTTGGTCAACTGAATAAACTCCCAATGCGGTCAACAAAACGATGTTGTTGAATGAAGAATGCTTTTTGAAGTATTTCTACAGGTACACTTCTAAAAGTTCGAGACCGCTTAAACAGTGTTCATTGTCGAGTTAAAATTTTAGTTCTAATTTAGACCTCTAAATGTAAGTCTCAATAGTCTTTAGGGGGAACTGTAGAGGGCTTCATTTATATTGAAATTAGGTCCTCTTTTAGTCCTCCTAAGTGGCACATATGTCCAATTTTCCCACTTGTAGGACTAAAAGAGGGCTTGATTTAGGACCTCTTTTAGACCTACAATTTCTTCACGGAAAAATAAAAAAAAAAGTCGTAATGCAAAGCGGAAACAGTATGTTACATACATAACAGTCGAGAAACGCATTCTTCAGTTACTTGACGTACACAAATCTAATTATATAACTTAACTTATCACTACTGCATATAACGCACTACACTAACAGAGAATATCGCACGCTGAGTGTATCGGTCAAAACGGTCCTTATATACTAACCAAGAAAATTCTTAGCGCCAGTGAGAAACGACCAGTGCCGGGGCAAAAATTCTTGGTGCCCCGAGTCATATTTAATTTTCTTACTTCAACCTCGGATATTTGTGCGACATTTGCCACTGTAATCTTGTATAATAACTAGGCGAGAAAGGTTATGGTAGCCGGCTTTGAATTAAATGTCCTATACATTAGGATTAAAATGTGATTTTGATGCGTGTATTTTATAAGGTGAAGCTCACATTACCAGCGAAGATTGCTATTACTCAAATTCTGTTTATTTTCATAATATAAAGATTGTAGAGTAAAAAGTATACAACGTAATCATTGTGGAGTATTTAATGTAACGAAGAAAAATTACCCCAGACATTTTCAACAGTCATAAATGTTTCCTTATCAATCAAAGTAAAGTATGTTGCAAAACGCAGTTATACTTTCTTGCTTGCTGAAATACATACGATACCGTTGTCCCCCGTACGTATTGTTGCACGATTTAATTAATTTTAATATATCTATAACGTTCAGACAACCAATTCATGATATCAGAAGCTTCAACAAATACTTCACCTATTAAAAAATAATGTTTTTATTTTTGTCTTTCAATATATGCGGAAAAATACTTAACTTTTGCCAATGACTTTTCTATATGTTTCCACCAAAACTGTTTTTTCATCATTACTCCTTATAACATGTATTTTGGAACAAAAACTATATTTAATCACTATTTTTTCAACCAACAAGAGCTAGTTGATTCAAAAAACTAGTATAACAATACACAAACGCGGGCGTTATTTATAATTTTCAGCATATTTTAATTGTACTTTTGTGTTGCCACATAAAGTGAAAAAATGTCAATTTTTATAACTTTTTTTTTTTATCTTTTCATAAACAATCAAAATAAACTCAGAATCAATTAAAATAAGTTTAGTTGCACCTAATATATAGAATAGATTCATGAACTTTTTCAACTACTACTTATAAAAAAATTATAAGCAAACTCTATAAACAGGTGCACTATTTGAACATTCATTCACAGAAATACATTCTACTTTCACTAAAGTGACTTTAAATTGAATTAATAGTGATGTTCCATCCAAAAATTTTGTCCTTCCAACATATTCAATAATGTTATACTCAAATTTATATAAAGAAATGCACTATTCAGTCACTTCTTCACAGAAATATATTCTGTTTTTACTAAAATGACCTTAAATTGACTTGGCAGTGTTGTGTTGGAAAAAGAATCGATCTTTGCAACACACCTGTTATTGTTTTAAACAAACTATATTAACATATACACTGTTTGAATCTGAATATCTGTTTATACAATTTCTTTAAAACATGATCAAAATTAATTAAAACATTTCGTGTAGTAATTTTGTGTATTAGATATCACTACACTTATTTTGATTGATCCAGAGTTTATTTCAAGTGTTTACGGAAGGATGAAAAATAAAGTTGTAAAACTTGCCATTTTTCTCACTTTATATTTTAATACAGAAGTGCAATTGAAATAATTTATTTAGGTGTTTTAAATCAAAAATATCAAAATCCATTAAGAATTGTCGGCTCTAGGCTGTTTTAAATCAAATTTTAACGCTTCGCCACACTATGCGTTACCATACCCGACTCTTCCCTCCCTCAATTGTTTATTTTACATTTGAAAAATATTTAATTTTATATACATATTACTTTGAAGGTATTACTTTACAAGAAAAATCATTCTTGATTAAAACAAGATATTGCAGAAAAATAGGCATAGATTTTTGTCTTTTTTTTATTTATAAAAAATCTTGAAATAATAAAGAAGTGTCTCATCGTCGCGAAATTCGGAACGAGTAGTCAAATATTTTTCATTAGCTTGTCTAGGTGTTTCAAATTTTCGAGGCATCTGGTCCATCTCCCTTTTAAACTCCCTTATTTTTCGGAACGAATAGACACAGCCAAATAATAAACAGTTTCGGATTTCAATAGTCTAATAATATTTTTCAGAAATTATATTATTAACGTAAGAAATTAAAAAAAATAAGTATTACTTTGCCTGATTATCCATGAGTGTTTTTATTATGTATTAACAAATTAAATAATTAAAATTAAGTCACATATAAATACAGAATAATTAAATTAAGTTCTAAGAGAACGAAAAAAGGGCCTCGAGGGTTACACAGGACTTAAAAAGGTCTTATTTAACTTCCTAAAATTGTCAGAGAATTTGGAGATCTTATAGAGGACTTGAAAATATGAGTATGAGAATTTTATGATGAGTATGATAATTTTAGGATGTTCTAATAATTAAAAATGTTGAATCAGCCAATGCATATAAAAACAGTGGGATCATTTTTATTGCAGCTCATTTCTTATGTTCTCAAAATGAGATTTTTTTCTCAAAATGAGAAAACTTCTCATTTCTTTATTTAAAAAACAAACTTTTTTGCTATTTTCAAGCCTATTATTCGAGAGATTTTCAAAAATCATGAATACGCTTTAATATGTTTTAAGGGGCATCCAAAATTTTAGCGGTGCCATTATTTTTCATTTTTGAGAACAACGTCTTTGAAATTTTTGATCCGCGGCCGCGCAATGTGTTTCATCATAGTCCCGCACGATGGTCGATCGAAAACTTCAAAGAAGTTTTTCTCAAAAACGCAAAATAATGGCACCGCCAAAATTTGTGATGCACTTAACCCTTAAAGCACCATGCTATGTAATAATAACACAAAGCGCCATGTGGGGTCATGGGCGACCCCCTAGTCGGAAAATGTCATATTGCAAAGAGAGTAGCCGTTATTTCAATTCCAAAAAATTACTGAATACTCTTCAAATATTCTTTTCGTGTGGGGATAAGGTTTTATAGACGAAAAAGTTTCTGCTGCGTGTTAGAAAAATAAAAATCTTATGAAAACGTGAAAAATGACTTTTTTCACGAAAAAAATCATAACTCAGTCAATTTTTGATATTTTAACCTAGAAATGTTCCTGTGAAAAAAAAATTTGTTATAGTACAGCACATTCTCCTCACGAGCTGCGCGTGTGGCTCGCAAGTTTGAGCGCGCCTAGGGCGCGCGACTGCCTAGGGCGCGCTGTATCTCAAGCTGGTACTACTTATTCAGATTTTGCAAAATATTGTAAAAATTTTATTTATCATGACAATTTAAGATTTGCTCCTTATTTTGTACTAATTTTTATTTTCAGCTACTCTGAAAAATCTATCATTTCATTACATTCATATTATCACAATTGATAATATGCATTGGCATTGAAAAATACGTATTTTCATTGCCTTATTTTTATAATTATGAAAAAGTGTGCATCCTATCCAAAAAATGTTGTTATTATAAATTTAATTGCAACTTCTGTCGTTTCTCCATCAATTTGATTTGTTTGTTTTCAACGTCATTTTTTTATGATTTAAACTGAAAATACGCATAGTAGTGTAAAGTGGTTCTAAGCAAATTTGCAGATATAATTTAGGCCGCAAATTTTGTAAAATGAAAAGTTATTACAGCTTGTGTCGTTTTTCCAAAAAATCCATTTTTAATTTTTCATGTATTTTTATAGCAAGAGTTTATAACAAATTTGTAGATATTGTTTGGTTGAATACCTTTTGTCCTTTCATTTTTTGTTCGTCTCTTGTGTCATTTTTAAAAATTTAATTTTTTCATTATTATGCTTATTTTTTACGATTGAAAAATATACACGCCCTTTCTCAAAATAATAAATAACAAATTTGTTTATCCTCCTTAAGTGAACAAGTTTACCTATTATTACATTCTTATCTCAATGAGAAGGTATTGGTTTTATGTGAAAAATGACTTTCGCGGATTCAATCAAATGTCGACATTTGAGACCCCCTGAGTCAGAAAAAACGGTTTTTACGAAGGTGTCTGTCCGTCTGGCTGTCTGTCTGTATGTCTGTCTGTCCGTCTGGCTGTCTGTCTGTATGTCTGTCTGTCTGTATGTATGTCTGTAGTATCGTGTAGGCACGATAACTTTCGAAAGATTGATCAGATTGGATTGTGCTTTGGCACAATTTTTGAAGACCTGAAAAGAAAGAACGAGTTTGTTAATTAGCTATTTTGGATCAAAATTCAAAAAGTGAACACAGTTTGAAAATTTTTGAGACCACTTTTTTCAATTTGAAAATTATATTTACAGTTATCAGTAGAACTCTAAAATACAAACAATTTATCTCAATGAAATTTTTCAAAAAAAATTAAAATTATTAGAGTTATAGCATGTTCAAAATCCCAAAAAACAAACGAAAATTAATATTTTAAGCCGAACAACGCACGATATGAAAAAAAAGTTAGGAGGAGAAAAACGTTTTTTTAGAGCCCTACAAGATTATCTTAACAACTTTTCTGAATTTTTTCGAACAATCGAAAATTCCAATTTTTATCACACAAAAAATAATGAAAAATTAAAACTTCCATTTTGCGGTCAAGCTATGCTAGATACAAAAAAATATGACGATACAAAAAACGTGCACCCAAAAAGGATCTACAAATTTGTTATTAATCACTTTTTAGAAAGGGCGAGTATATTTTTCAATCATAAAAAATATGCATAAAAATAAAAAAATTAAATTTTTTAAAAATGACACAAAAGACGAAAAAATGAAAAGACAAAAGTTGTTCAACCAAAAATAATCTACAAATTTGTTATAAACTCTTACTATAAAAATACATAAAAAATTACAAAAATGATCTTTTTGGAAAAACGACACAAGCTGCAATAACTTTTTATTTAACAAAATTTTTCGCCAAAATTATAATCACAAATTTGCTTAGAACCACTTTACACTAGTATGTATATTTTCAGTTTAAATCATACAAAAATAACGTTGAAAATAAACAAATTAAATTTATGGAGAAACGATCCAAGTCGCAATAAAATGTATAATAACAACATTTTTTGTATAGGATGCACACTTTTTTATAATTATAAAAACAAGACAATGAAAATACGTATGTTTCAATACCAATGCATATTATAAATTGTGATAATATAAAATTATTGAAATGATACATTTTTCAGGGTAGCTGAGAATAAAAATTAGGGCAAAATAAGGAGCAAATATTGAAGTAATCATAATAAATCAAATTTATACAAACAAATGGAATTTATGGAAAAACGAAACAAAATACAATAAAATGTTTAATAACAAAATTGTTTTTTTCTTATAGGATGCGCACTTTTTCAATTAATAAAAACAATACAATGAAAATACGTATGTTTCAGTACCCATGCATAGTATGAATTTTAATAATATAAATTCATTGAAATGATACATTTTTCAGGTTAGTTGAGAATAAAATTTAGTAAAAAATAAGAAACAAATATTAAAATAATCATGATAAATAAAATTTGTACTTTATATTGCAATATCTGAATTAGCAATCCCAGGCCGAAGTACAGAAATAAATGTAATATACAATTGATATAATAGTGTTTAACATAATGTAGAAAAGTTCGCAGTTAGGACAAAATCGAGTGCGAAGCACGAGATACGTGATGAGAATGTGTTCGTAAAAGCCGAAGGAGCTGCAAAAAAGAGAATTCACAATCACCAAATTACAGTTGTCAATGATTTTACCTTTAATTTTAAAAGGTCTGGGCGCAAATGTGGGAAAAATACAAAGACCGAGCGCGTAGCGCGAGGTAAATACATCATCGAGCGCGAAGCGCGAGATAAATACATTATTGAGCGCGAACAGCGAGAACCACAATTCGCGCGCCCTAGGCGCGCTCAAACTTGCGAGTGAAGCAAGCCGCGCACAAAGCGCGCGATGAGAATGTGCCCGCTCAGCGGGCAGATTTTTTTTTACTTCAATTAGACATTTTAAAAGCAGAGGTAAAATGCAAAAAAAAAAGATTTGGATAAAACTTAATAATGTTAGGATTGACCGTGCGGAAGTATTGGACGAAATTTAACGCCGGATTAATTATTTACTTTGTGTTCTCGTGCAAATTAATACATTCATTTTTTACCACCCGATGTAGGTAATATGTACCTCACGCGGTGAAACACAAGAGAATCTATCACAACGATTCGTTTTCCCCGAGCTCGGAAAATTCAACCGAAACTCACAGTGACCCCTATTTTCATCGTCGGTCGGAATCAAAGCTACAAAAGCCATGATATATTTCCCTGCCGCAAAGCCGATTCCGGCAAATCATACCCACTATCTATTTGTATACGCATATATACCTATCCAGAAATATAGCATACGTACATACATACGCACAAGTGCCTGGTTGCCGTATGCTTATCTATATGCACACAGAACATGTGCATAGATTTCTACTATAATATATGTTACCGTCCGCGAAGAAAGGTACCTAACGCGCGGTAACTTTCTTTTACAGGAGGAGCGATTGAAGAGGCGGTTCAAGACAGGAACTCCATGAGAGGGCCTCACTTTGCAGTTTAATAAAAATTCGAATTTTTTAGATATTGCAATAATGTTTTTTTTTCCATGAAAGAGCAAACAAAAAACTATCCATTGGTGTAAAAAACTAAAAATCTATTTTTCCGCGTTAGGTCCTTTTCTTCGCGAATGTTCACATATTGTGTATACATAAATATTGATCTCCGCTTACTTTTTATAAATTCAAATTGAGATAATGCAATTGAATCAGCAACTGAAAAATAACATAGTTTATTGGCATAAGTATTTTTTACATTTCATATAGGGCAGGGAGGGGCAGCGCCGACCGGTGGGGAAAGGTGATTTTGCTTATAATATCGCTATTATTTAACAATTTTAATTCTACTTTGCATTATATAAATCTATTTTAATAAAGAGATAGTGTTACTTACTAAAAGCTTGAAAATTGACATTGTAAAAGAAAAATTATGCAGAAACCAGTTTCGACAACGAAAGAATGGAAGATTCGCTGGCAGGAATATAAAGTTTTCAACATTAGTGGCAATACTTACTGTAAGAAAATTTGTTATTTTTACAGATAAAACAATATCACATTATGTCATTATAATAAATGAACCTAATTCAAGTCCAAAGTATATTAAATATCGTAAATAATTGAGGCCTCACCAGGGGGGCAAGGCCGACGAGAATAATAGTTTAAAAGTGCTTAGGTACGTGATCGGTAATGCAGAACAGCCACTTATCTTCTGGGCTACATACAAGAAACTATTGAATATTATTATTATCAATCCGGTCGGTACGGTAG
>JAABKJ010002354.1:0-28273 GCA_011634705.1 Andricus grossulariae
CATGGTAGCTCTAAGAAAGCATCCAGAGGCGACTGTTGTCACCTCCAACACTCGCGGCCGCTGTGTAAGCATAACAGGGGTAAAAGAGGAACTAATTTCATACTCATCTCATCAGTCACTTGACTTAGTCCGTGGCTATGATAGAAAATCAGGTTCTTTTTAATCGGAGAACAAGTTTGAAAAAAAATAGCAGACCGAAAGATAGCGTAGAGATGTGGCGACCCCATCGCCGGAAAGTTGTGGCTCTTGCAGTCGAAATACCAACAGCAACAACTTCCTAACATACAGAAAAAAAAAATATATATAATAACATGTATTACTCGTTTGTGGTTTCCAACATTTATTGAAAATACACATTTGGCAATTCTGTCATTATAGTGGACAATAATTGCAACCCATGCATTTATTAATTTCCAAAAAAATATTTATAAATAAGATTCACAGACATATAAAAACTAATATAATAATTAATGCAAGCATCATTGCACTTTATACGATCATTCTTATTGCAATCAAAAAATTAGGTAAATAATAATGCACATATTTATTCTCAACACATTACAGCAATACTCATTTCAAAAATATTGCTATTGCTTATAGATAATAATTTACAGAAATACTAATTAGGATGGTTCAGGTGAAATCGGAAGTCATATATGCGGAAGCAATCTTTAAAGTTATATCATTTATATAACTGTCAGCAATTCATTTAATGTACACTATAACAACAGGCTCGCTAAATGTGCATATGCAATAACCGTTTGTAATCACAGATGTGCAATGCATATTATTATTAAGGATATGTTACTTCAGGAACATTAATAATTTAAATAATATTATATAGTCATGATAAAAATGTTATTTCATTCTTTAGTAGTATTGAGCGTATCTTAGTGATATTACAACATTCTGTTGTGAAATTTTCATTTTGCAATATTTGACAATATTTGAATATTCTTTCGAGGGTCACTTTTGAGTAATTATTTTATAATAAATTTCAGCAAATACTAATATCATACTAAGTGGTATGGAAACATTAAAATAACCAGTTGCATTGGTCAATGTCTGCTTAGTGGTAAATTCAAACCAACCAGCACTTTCCAAGAATCGGCTCCTACCTGATTGCATGGACAAATAATTTTTCATAAGACTAGTGAGATCAATATTTCTGTCACTATAAATTTCTACAACATTGAGCTCATATCTTGCTTCTTTGAATAAATGAAAGATTGTATTATTAACTAAAATTAGGTACATAAAGTGAGATTTTGCTTGGTAGTAGACAATGATATTCATTTTGAACAGTGATTCTAATTTCATCGCTGTTATTTAAGCTCTGTGAAGCGTAAGGTTGTTGTGCATGTACTTAATAATGTGCAATCGACTCATCAAAGATGATTGGAGATTCGATATCTACAAATTTTCCTTCTAAATTATAAAATGTCGAAACATAAAAACACAAAAACAAGTTCAGAAAACTCTTAATTATTTTTAACTCTTCTTACGCCTGGTATGAGCTTGAGATCTAGATTTTTAGAATCTGCACGCTTTGACGTGCTAACGCCTTAAGCAGTCGTTGACGAATGATTGGTTTCTGGCATGGTAGTGCGTTATTAAAATAGAAGTCAATCTTTTTGTTAAAAACAATACTAATTATCGCAGTGAAATGATGTGTGATCTAATTGTTATGATTTCACCACGAAAATTAACCAACTGTCCGTCTTGATCAACTATCCGCAGCTTGTCTTGAAGGCGATCGGAATGTAAATGAAATGCGATGTAACTTTCACTATCTTATATCCTGGTGGCATAACAGGAAAAAGTTCAAGAATTGTTTGCATTTTTTGACCATATATATATGATCCTGTATTTATGTTACGTTAAACTCTAAAACCATTTATTTTAACGACGGAAACAGTCTGATCGTTCAAACTTTATATCCCGATTGCAGTATATTTCACTACGTAATTTATTATTATTAGGCTTAATGTGAGTTTGAGCACCCTGATTTACTAAAACGTTCTGTAGATAGCGCTGTATATTACCTATTTCAAAACTTCCTGTATGTATTTCAGTCATTTTTTTAACCACGTAAGACTATATTTAGGACATGAATTTCCACACACAAATATATTATAATTTTTAAACCTTTCATAATTATATTTACGCTACCAACACCTAGATACTTTAGAAATCCGAAGGTGGTCGATGAATACCGAAGCTATTAAAACAAATTATTTTATTGTCAATCTTTTCAAACGCAAACTAGTAAGTCCCTAAATTATTTTTATCGTCAAGATTAACAACAGCACATGCATATTTACGTGATCCACCCTCTAGGAATCCATTTCACATGAAAATACCACTGAAATGTGAAATTTTCAAAGATTTTGCGAATTTAAGTAAATCTGCATCGGTTAATGCTCAGTGAGTTAGCGTCACTTCAAGTTTCTTGACTTGCACTTCAGTCCTAGCATTTCTTTATATGGTTTCAAATAAAGACCTTTTCCTAAAGAAATTACTCCAGTAGCACTTAGATCATCAAAGATGGATATCAGACCGTGTTTCTATTTCCACTAGCATCTTTCACAGTCCCACGAGTGCCTTCTCACCTGCCTCTGCCTCCTTAGAAAATACACGTTTCTGAGTTTTTTTAGTTGATACTCTATTATTGCAAACCTTACTTTCAATGACAAATGTAAGGCATTTACAAATTGTTGGTAGACAGGCTATCAATCGAAATTCATATGGATTTGAAGTGTCTTGGTTTTTTGACAACACATAGGACAACATATACTTTGAGCATAAAGCTTGGCATTAGATCTGGGTGTTCGACGATCTTCTGAAAACACATTGCTAACGCATGATGCACACTCGTCGGGTACTTGTACAAGAAGTTGTGCACCATGTCCGAACCTGGAGCTTTTCAGTTTCTTGCCCTTATCAAAACTGCTACCTTCTTGCACTAATTTTTTTGTACTGACGCAGTCTAGCGGTAAGAAGATCAAGTATCTCCCTTTGGGATTCTATAAGCTCATCCAATATTGCTGGTATCAATGTCTCGATGTACCGAATGTGGATGATTTTAGAGACATGGTGTATCAGCTTTCTGGTTCTATTTTGTTTCCTATGTTGAGTGAATCGAGCCAATTTGCACCTTACTCTGCTGACATCCATATCTAATCTGATCTTCTATGGTAAATCTCGATCCCTTTCTGGGGCAAAGACTGCATTTCTAGGACTAATTATGCAGTTTAACGTTTTAACGGCGGCCACAACCAGGCAAGACATAAGAGTTTAAACCTCTAACGCACTTAGCATTTCGTTTACATGCATATGCAAAACCATACTATTTATGTATTTTATGAGCGCACGCAGATCCTTCGCGATGTTCCTCTTGAGCAGAGAATTTATTTGTGTTGGTTTTACAAGTGAAGAAAGCAGTTGACTACCAAGGCTGTAAGAAAAAGCGCTCTCGCCATAGGAGAAGTTTGATGGTAGCTATATCAACAGCCGAAAGCAATCTGTTTACCAATTTTGAGCGTTTTCGCTCTGCTAGATTCTGCTCATTAATTCTTGTGGCTAGCTCTGGGTACTCAAGCAAGAAGAATCGATAGTGTTCTCTCCTCATACTTTGCCCACTTTTCTCTGCCAAAAATGAAAGCACATAACATCTCTGCTCATATGGTATGTCCATTTTAATCCCCTTTTTGTTTGCTGAACTTATGCTTTTGTGCCTGGTTGAACTAGGCCTTCTGCCTCTGGAGGATATGGTGGGATTTGATCACCATAAATTTGAGCAAGAACCTCCATTGCCGCTGTTTGATCGTGTGATGCGTCTTCCTCTTACTAAAGGTCATTGTCGACCTTTTCGCCCTTCCAATCCACTTTGCGTCCAAATCAAAAGGCACCAATTTCTTTTTTACTGTGGTATCCTACTTGATGCTCTCCTATGGTATTTCTGTTGAGGTGGTTGCCTGTAAATTGCTTACGCTAGCCAAAGCATCCTCAGCAGACACACTTGATGTTCCACTGTTTTCCGTTTGTCACATATCTCCATGTTTTCTGTGGGTTCGGTGTATATCCTAGTCCCTTTCCTCTTCGTGCTCTGTCTGCCTGGCATAAGGAACGCTATCAGTAGCAATGCCACAGCCAACATATCCATCAAAGTCACGAGAAGAAATTTCAAACCCTACCGCGACTATTTGGGAGGACAGGCCATTAACTGTCCATAACACTGCAGTGAAACCTATTGCACTATACTCTAAAATTTAACTATCTTTCATACGGTCAGTATTTACCATGAAGACATACACTAAGCTACAGGATATATCATCTAAATCTTCTGGTTCGAGAAAAAAATCCCCCAGGTATTGGTTCCTGATGCACGCCAGTGCATCACATTCACAAAATATGTCTTGAGATGTCTCTTCACGAATATTAAACTTTCGACAAAAAGAGGGTCATATCCCACCCTCCTGTTTGTTAAGTATTTTCTCATACAGCGTTGTTCAGTAAGCATCCCTACTACGACATAAAGCTGCCTTCTTTCCATATTCAAGAGTTAATTAGTCCTCTTAGTACATGTTTTAGGCATAAATTTCTTATAATGCCCCCTTTGTTTGGTACACCTCCAATATCTTGCATGCTCATCCAAGAACCATTCACCAATTGCTGCTTTTCACGATGCATACGATATACCACAGCAGGACTCCGAGCCAATCAGGGTCTGTGAAGCTCCCATCTTATGCATCAGTCTAATTTGGGTCTGGGAACCCAGATCAGATTGATCCGGGTTTTTTGCGGCAACTTTAAGGAGATCTCGAGGGTAACTCCATACTGTTCTGGAAATGAACTCTCTGGATTACAGTTGTCTGGTCAAGCTTCAATAGCTATTTTTCGACCTAGAAAACTGTGGGCGATAAGCCCAGTGCTGTTGTCATGTCAGGCATGGTCTTTTTCCCGTAGATTCTAGCTCCTGCTTTCAAGGAGTCTTTAGAGCTGTCTGCGTGCCAGACAGGACCTTCTGGTACAAAAAATGTGTTCCTTCTCTCTTCACATGCCATTCTTGTCTATGAGGGAAAATTACCTTCAATGGTTTCATGAATGATAATTTCTTCAACATAACATCAGTTTGCATAACAAAAATAGCATCTTTGCATAGCATGCGCTGACTTTTATCATGTAGATCTATCACTTCAACATCACTAAGGTTGCTCCCTGCAAGGAGTATATACATTTCTGCTTTCGCAATCTTTCTTACGAAAATGTGCAACGTTAGGATGTTCAGAATGACCTCAAGAGTTGTTGGTTTTCTCTTCATAGAACCAGTGATCGCCAAGTAGAAAACCCTTTGGCTGCATTTCAGTTGTTTTGTAGTAATGATTAATTCAGTCCTTAGCAACTAGATCTACAGGCCCGAAGAGCCATTTTAGGTTTCTTTACCACTGCTTCGACGTGGAGTTTCTAGGATAAATTAGCGTCAAAGATTACTCCAAAATACTTTGTTGATTTTGAAAAGTCTACCTCCCAAACATAGAATTTAAGATTTCTAAGGTCAAGAAGCTTCCTCTTTTTGGTAAAATGCATGAGCTCTGTGTTTCCTAGGTTCACGGACAAACAATGACCCCTGTACCATTTTTCTACTACGTTGAGCACTGACTGCATGAGTTTCACAAAGTTGCCTTCATTTTTCCCTGTTACCAGTATCGCCAGGTCATCTACATAGCCCTGAGTGTAAAAATCAGTCGTTTAAAATATGAATTGGGTAATCAATGACTAGCTCCCATGTAGTGAAGTATGTACCATTCTGCTTCTCAACATAGCTTTGATAAACTCTCCTTAGACATCACTGGAAGAATGAAGAGTTTGACCAACTAGCTGTTTATCAAGAACATTTTATCGTCGTATCTGGAGAATAGGGCTTTTCATGCCTTCTTGAAATTATCAGCTATACTCATGATATTGGCTTGATATTGGCTTGAGAATAAAAGTGAACGAGGTAATCATTCAAATAAGTCTTCGTAGGAAAGTACTTTTCCTCCGTTTGAGAAAGAAGGGCTAGTCCAAAATAGTAATTTTCCGCATTTTCAACCTTTTTTGATCACCATAATCCCACTATTATTATCAATTATATTGGCCACGTTTTCTCTAGAGAGTCTAATCGCGCCTGCACTGCATTTTGATTCATTATCTCTGCAGAGAGCTTATTTAAATTCGAAATAATGTGCGTAAAGTCTGTACATTCGTAACGACAGCGTAACGCCCATACCAAAACTGGTCGAGTTCTTCCCGTACACCACACTCCCAACATTCACGGCAAACCTCCGCATGCAAACAATCACTACAATGCGCGAGGCCCCTTTGTAAACTGACGCGCCTTGAATGCTACGCGCGATATGCTATCGTAGTCCGTACAACAAGCCGGTTTCCCGTAAGCTGTGACGTAGGCGACGATTCGTTATGTAACATTTGTAATTGTAACGATTTGTAAGTACCATTTGTAAAAATCACTAATGAAGTGCTAGACTTCATTCTCAAACGACCAAATATGTCGGATGGCACTGAAAATAACTCAGGTCGAAATTGACATAGAGAAGTCTCTCGTGGGTCGAAACCAGTTGCCTACTGCTTAGTGAGTGGTGCGTGTGCAACATGCTTAGTTAGACTATAAAATGCTTGTGTGTCAGTTACACGCCAACCTAAGACAGTATCGGTAAGAAGTGAATCATCTGATACCCACTTACCAATAATAACACCAAACGTACATTCTACCACAACAATATATTCGCAGCCCTGTGATTCAATGTGGAATCCGAGAGAAGTTGTTAGAAATGTTAATATTGTAGATTCTTATTCCAATATCAAAAGTCAGGTACGAGTATTTTTAGTAGCTCAAAGGAGCACCAAACACTAAGAGAAGTTCGATTCTAGTAAACATTTTAATATTGTATGTTGAATTGTAGACATGAAACAACTGATGTCAGTTGCCTTATGTATCCTAATTGTTTTTTATGCAATACTCAAGATAAAGGTACAAGCTACGAGAAAACTTCATTTTACTTTTAAAATTCTATGAAATAGTATTTTCTCTCGATTGATAGCTTGTGCTCAAATTTTTTGCTTAGAAGCCAATTGTGTATACATAATAGAACTGACATTAATTATTTTGAGTTCATAATTTTGAGTATATTGTAAATTTTGTCTCATTTCTCCATTGACACTTTTAGTTTCTATATATTTTCGACCCCTTATTTGAACTTTCTCCCACTCTGCGCTTGTGTGGACCACGAAAAGCTTCAAAACGCAAGTCCTCACTCCAATTCCCAAATCGTAGGACTTACCAGACCTGTATTTATGACCGAAAATGCCTGTAATCGAAAATGTTGTATTATAAATTTTGTGTTCTTTCACTAATATCAGTGAAGCGTAAATAAGAACTTTAAAAATGTAAAACAAAAGTTAAAATCCACTGATAAATAATGCAAAACACCAACTCTGATAATTAATCATTATCATTTTAACGTAATATAAACTGTCACTATATGTGAAATTGATTGTATCGTCTCTTTTTATTTATTATAATTGCTGACTGTTCATTCAGAAAGATGTTCTCAGGTAGCTGTTAGACGCTTCCCTCATACGGTAAAAGACTACTAGCACATATACGAGTCAATTGTATATTTCTTCTCTATAATCTTCACCTTAATTTTTTTTTTTTGCAGGAAAGAGTAGCTGAAGTAGCTCTTCCACAAATCAAAACATTTCCCGTTCAAATAAGTGGCGGATATGATGCTCAGGTGAGGCTGCATTTGCCACCAGGACTGAGGGATGAAGAAATTACTCGGTACCCAATGGTTGTCCAAGTGTACGTACATATAGATCTATGTGCTTTTAAACCTTGAATTCGATATTTCATGACTGCATTCCAGGCACTTCAAGTGACATGCATATAAATCCAGTACAATAATAATGAGTAAAAAAGAAACATATTAAACATAAACATATCAACATAATACAACTTACGAGTAGATCACATCTTAACATTGTATTATTCTCAAAAGCAGATATTCGTACCTTATTCCTAAAATAAATATAGCAGAGAGCGGTTAACTTGCCATCACTGAGTTGCTATAAATCACGCATCTCCAGAATCCGCAAGTGCATCCTGACCCCGTATCGACCCTTTTCTTATGGTACAAGAAGCACTGGAATCGACGGTTGACACAGAATCTACTTTTAGATCACCCTGATGTAAACAGTTAGTTTTCTAAATAACTGCCCATAGTTCCCACTAAACCTCGACTCTCTTATTTTCTCCTCCCCTGCTGCCTTCTCTCTCTCCATGAAATTCTTCTCGACCACCTCATACACCTTTGACCCCTTTTCATGCATACTTCTCAGTTGATCCATCTGCATCCCATTCCTTTTGAAATACCTCTCACATTCAGCCTCCAACTTTCCCTCCCCTCCCCTGTTCTCCTTCTTGTAACACCGACTTTCTTTTAACCAGCATTATATTATAAATTTATACGTGAACGTCTCAAAATGGTTTTATTTTTTGTCGTAAGAATCCAAAAAAGAGAATTAGGCAGGTTAAGCGATTAAAATTGTCAATAAATACAATCAAAATAAACTATATGCAGTGACTCATACATACCTCATTAGGTAAAAGTAAAATCATATAAATGAGCATACATGTTCACAACCATACACGCACACATATACATACATAATGCGACAATTTTTCACCAAGCGAGATTATAAAAAAATAAAAGTATGAATTATTTGATCAATCAGATTTCAAATTAAAAAATATTGTATATGAGTATCATAACTTGTGGCATAAATTAAAGCATTTTTCTAAAATCTCATAATGGTTGAAATAAAAAAATCTAACAAAAATTCGAGCATGTCAAAACAAATATGCAAGTCCATAGAATTGTTTAAGAATTAAAATCTTGGATAAATACTGTTGAAATCAGTGGATAAAATCGCTCGACTTTTTTCACTTGAAGCTCTTTAAAATGCAAAGGATTACGAAGGCATTTCAAGATGGAAGTTCAGTTCTGGAAAATTGGAATCGCCAAATTTCGCCTCGGCTGAAACCTGAAGTTGCATAAACAATTTTTTGCGTTTATTTTGAAATTTTTTTAAGCTTCTATTAATAAACTAAGGAAATACTTACATATTTTCGAATTTCAAAACAAATTTTTGTTCTATTTTTTACGGAACCTTAAACATGAGCTATTTTTTAATAAGATCCGCAAAAATCCGTTTACACAGGAGCCGCAAAAATAGAAAAATATTCGTTTAAACCTTAAAAATATTCATCTATTTCCATAGTTTATTAAAAGCCATACAAAATTTAAAACATACGAAATTTTTTTTGCAACGGTAGGTAGAAATTAACAAATCTGAAGGTTTGGTCATTTTTTGTTAATATTATATTTAGACGAAAACATTTTTTTTCACGCAATTTTTCGCTTCAAGATTATTTATTTTCATAAACTTAATCCAAAAAATATATAAAATTTCTTTGTCCATGAATAAAAAATACAAAAAATTCAAAGTTTGAGAATTTTCAATCGATGATCCCAAAGGTTGGAAATTTTTTGAAATTTTTTTTTAATTTGTTCATAACTCTGCGAAGAAACTTCTTAGTACTATTATTAAGGAATCTAGTCATTTTAAGTTTTGATGGTCCACCCTAATGTCTACCCATGCAATGCCATAGTGATTCATTAAGATGAGACGTTAAATAAAAATAAACAATAGCAGGTGCGGAATCTTAAAATGATGTTACGGAAGTTGGAGGCCCTTCCTGAGGCGTGGGAAACTTAACACGCTTAGCGCTTGACTCCGCCATATTTATTGTAGTATTTTGTTAAAATTACCATGCAAAGAAAAAGTAATCTGGTCAGAAAAGTGGACTAAAAACAAGGTGGATTATGGAGCCTGGATTAAGTTGAAAGCAGACTACACTAAATAAAATGAAGTTAACAATCGAATCAATTCGAATTTAAATAGTAAATGAACTAGGGCGAAATTAACTTCGATGCTAGAGACCCTGAGTATACCATGACGTGAAACCAAACAAAGGAAATGGAGAAATAAAAATCCCCTCTTGATAAACTATCACGCTGAAATAATTTGTAAAACCTTATTGAGGGTGTCCGGATGATATCTTAAATATTGAGATATTAAATGCTGAAATATTAAATACCTAATTTATAATTTTAAATCAAAAGAACTTTTTCCGTCAACTAAAAGTTTTCGAAACGTGATATGAGTTTCTATTCGCACGGTCGTTAAACTGTTGATCATCCGTAACTTTATCTTTGGCGAAGTGTAAGTCAGGAAGAATTCCGGTGCCGGTAAAAAGGCTAATAATCATTAGGCGTTTTGTCAGTCACCTCTCAGGACCTGTACGAACAATGAAGTAAATCCCCCTTAGGGATTCGGCCGTGTCCGGTCGAGCAAAACGTTGCCAATGTTATTTATAGAACGTTACAGTAGAAAAGGGCTCTAACATTATCCTGCTGTTCGCAAGCAATGTCATAAAAATAAAGATGGAGTTGAGTTTATCTTTCTCAGGTACTACTTGTTTATGTTAATTTGATGGAAAGTACTTAATGTCATCTGCGTAAATCTATGATTTTCTTAAAAATTTATACTTGGGCTGTTGCAAAGATTTCTAGCATAGGTGAATATTTTCAAATGTCAGCCCATTTGGATGCAGTATTTGAGAAAGTAATGCATTCCCTTGAACACAATTGGATGGTCCACAAAAAACTGCACAAGTGACGTCTGAAAGCTACTCCAATAGTTATATGTGGCTCAACGAGGGTGTCTACATACATTTTCGAATGGAAACTTGATAGTTTGTATCTCAAGCTGCATCTTGTTATTGACTGCTGTAAAATATATAAATACAGCGCTTATATGGTAATCAATTTAGTCGCGTGATAACCTAATAAGATAAAGAAGGTAAAGGCTTAGTTACTAGTATTATCAACGAGTTACCTTTCGAATTGAATTTGCCAGGTTACTGGTAATGTGCATCTGGTACTAAACTAGCTAATCGGTTAGAGCGAGGTAATTCAGGAATACATCCGCTGGACGCGTCTTGAAGGGATCACGATATTACCTAATTGAAAAATCATGAGAGTATTAAAGCAAGAAACGCTTCAAGTAGAACACTGGGTGGCAAAACGTGACGTTGAAACGAAACAACTAATGTTTTGAGGAAAATAGTTAATGCTGCTAAAAAAGCCATGATCCCTAGTAAAGATGCACATGTGACCAGTATGGCTATTGCAGAGGGTTCTTGGTGAGCTATTAAAAGAGCTGGTAGTAGATATCACGTTAGAGCTCCTCGTATTCCACATATACCCTCAATATTTGGTGATATTAGACCACTGATTTCCATTTTCGCCGGCCTTAGTGCACTGCGGGATCGCTTGCTGGTGACGCAGCTGGCGCCGTTATCAATCTGGGTGATAAAAATGGATGTGGTAAACATTGTTTGGCATTCAATAAGAACGGTAATAAAATATTATACTTTAACCGTTTTGGGGACCTTCAACCATTTCCCGAACTCTTCAAGTGCCTAAGTGATGCTAGCTTCATTATATAACAGCATAAGAAGTACCAAGCCTATAATACTATTGAGTGTGATCATTTATTTCTTGAATTTCTATATGAACAGCTTCAAATACGGAGCTAACATATTTTATATAACTGAAGGTTGATGCTTGTAAGTAGCAAGTTTATGGAAAGAAGTCAACATGAATACATTGCTCACTCTGACTATTCCAGCCAACCCATCTGTGCTGGAGGCTGAATATTTTCAACCAACAGAATACTGACAGAATGATAAATCAGCCCATGGACTCGTTAAACTACTAACTTTCAATTTAATCCCTAACGTTGATGTAGGAAAGAATTAATTTTATATGAGTGATCAGGTTGTAACTATACACTCTGGCTGTTATGAAATTCAAGATAGTGAGAAGTACACACGGATGTCTCTGGCCAATGCAGACTTGTCTTTTTTGATAGTTTCATCTAACGGTGATGAGTTATACATATTTCTCTGGCCAATGGAGACTTTTTTTCAATAGTTCCATCCAACGGTGATCAGTTTATCAAATATGTGCAAAACAATTTTTAACCTGATGATACTGTAATACTGTAACTTGGTAAGTTAAGACTGTCAATTCTTCCTCGAACAGTCACGGCAGAATCCCCAAGAATAAATAACCTTTTCTTTCGGAAACAGGCTCTGAGAGGTGTTTGACAAAAAATAAGTAATTGTTGACAATTCAATCAAGTCAATTTGAAATATGTCCCTACATTCTTTGTCGGCGAACTTTTTTGAAAAATCTGATTTCTAGCAACGTCACTGTGAGACTAAGATTTAAAAGGGTTCTGTCGCGGCTGGTTAGGCGAGTCTGATTAGCTGCGCAAATGCTTATTAGTTCCTGAAACATACGATGCTCAGCTGCCAGGCGGGCGCCTGGAGTCCATTCTGTTGTGGCTGACCAAGGGCTAGAGTTGTCCATCAGTATTTTACCCTCTATAGTTAGCCATGTTAGGCTTCACAGTTATGAAAAATGGTACTCAATGGTTCCAAAAAATTAACCTGGACAAAATACAATGGGATGCACTACCGATTCCAATCTGGACTCATACCATCTTTAATGGTCTGTTTCAGTTTTATAGTTCCCCATAGTTACTACAATTTTCTAATATTCCATGTTTATGTATAGACTTGAATTTTCTTTCTCCTAAATAAATTGTTGTATCTTTAACAATTGTTTGTTGACAGCTTAATCCAGGGTCTCCGAAGCCAAATTTTACTACCCTTCGCATGCTAATTTTGAGAAATATTCGATACTTAATATGGCTAACCAAGTCGCCAGGCGTAGTAATCCAACCCACCCACTAAATGGGTCTCTCAAACTTAGCGAGCATCGTTGAAGATCTGACTTTTGGGATTGACAAATAATTTTTGTCTTGTACATTCTTTTTTTACGGAAAGCGCTAAACTCCTATCAAAGAATAAGGAAAGGGCCTTACACTTGTAATAGACACCATCGCAGATTGCTGGTGAGAGTTAGGTTCTTGCGTCCACGAGTGCTGTGTTTATGTAGGTAAAAATTCCGCGAAAAATTTGTCGGGATTGCGCTTAATAGCTAATCGTTTACTCGGTCGAATCATAATCATCATTTCTCCCTTTCTGAATTTCAAATTGTAGACCTCATCAGGTAGATCCTTTTTAATTAAATTGGATCCTTGGGAGGGCGAGTAAAGGCGACTCACTCTATTCGTAATACGAGTAGCAAGCATTTCCAACATGGAAAATATAGAACGAACTCTTACATCACCATCGTGCTTGCGATTCAACTGGTCTTGTCTTCTCAGATTTAAGCGCTTGAAAACTTGTGTTACCTAAAGAGCATCTGGAAACCGGCGGGAGCCGGTATTATGACCCCTTATACCCCTTCCCCAGCCCAAAATAAGTATATATGGAAGCTCCAAGCTTTTTTCATAAGAAGATAGAAGTCATTTCACTAAGAAACGCGACGTCTTCAGCGATCGGTAGAGCTTCCCACGACGACATAATAAGTCTTTAGGCTCAACTGCCTTTTGCCAACTCTATTTAAATGAGAAGTCTCCAGCAACATATTATAAATACATACAGCAAGAATTTCCGATATTCTGAATTGTTTTTAATATTTTAGCATTCATGTCATCTCTAGATCCTAATATATCCAACCGATCGACACCAGGTTTTAACAAGAAATCAGAAGCAACAGAATTATGACAGATACTGTAGGTATTTTCGTTATCTTGAATAGTTTTGTACGCAAAAATACGGTAAATAAGGTACGTGTTAAGACCTTCGAAATTCTGAAAAATTCAGTTTGGTAATCCGGGACCAGAAAGTTGTCGCTTCTTTTTCTTTCGAGGACGAAATATGGTCTCCTAGAGAGGAACTTGTCACCCAGCTGATTAGTTGACGGTCTCAAATGCAAATTATAGTGATGCACCTGCTGATAGTTCGTAGCATATAAATGTATTTTCATAGGATCGTGTATCACATTGAGCATTCTAATTGTTTCTATCCATTCTATCCAGGCGTCGACTTTCACGAACGGTAAAATCGCTTGCTTCTCTGGCTAGACCTGACCATGAGACCCGATTGACCTTTTCAACCAGAGTAGCTCGCGTGTGATATTTAGGCGTCATACTTCGCACAAACTCATCAACTATATAATTACAGAGGACCGATAATCCGTTTTCTCAAAGTCGTACATCAGGGCTCACCACTTTGATCAGGTGCTGACTGACACGACAAGTGCATGACAGCCACCAATTTTTTCTGCCATTTTTTCTTTGGTTTTCAGGAATCCTGAAAAGGGTTACGGTCGTTATGGTCACGGCTCGTTGCGGCTCATTGTTCACACCGGAGGATCTGATTTTTTTTCTACTTGAATTCACAATAATTTTCATTTTTTCATTTCAAACTATAATTTACCGTGAAGGATTAGGGACCAGGCGAAGGACAAGATTTATGAGGGCCAATTCTCGGGCCTGTTTGACCTAGTTTCGCGACTGACACTGTCAGTATTTGCAGTCGCTGACTGCCTTTTGGTGAGCCCTGTCGTCAATGATGCTTCCGATATAACATTCTATGTAGATATATATATTTTTAAGTCTTAGAGACTTTATTTTTGATTTTAAATGGTGTCGATGAGAGAGGTTGCCCTATTGAAAATTCCGACGTCGGAAACGACATCATGAAATGAAATTAACCGACGAATAAACCGACGTCGTATACTACGTAAGGAACGACGTCGCAAACTACGTAAGAAAGAACGTAGGAAACTACGTCGGAAATTGAGATAGTAAACGACGTAGATTCCGACATCGTTTCATACGTGGTTTCCGACGACGTTCCTTACGTAGTTTACAACGTTCTTTCATGCGTACTTTATGACGTCGTTTCACGCGTAGTCTACGACGTCAACTCACACGTAGTTTACGACATCGATTCATGCGTGGTTTACTATGTCGTTTCCGACGTGGTTTAAAGCATCACGAAAACTATTTCTATAATAATATAATTATCGGAATCAATAATAAAAAATAATTAGAATATAATTTCTATAAACTGGTCATCGCTTGCAATAAAACAAGACTATATATTTCGTAAAATTATTTATTTGAAATCGTTGGTGGTACAATATTTTAAATATGCTACTTAAGTGTGCTACCTGATAGATACTTAAAATATGGTAACAACAACGACTTCAAATAAACAATTTTACTAAATATGTAATCTTGTTTCATTGCAAGCGATAACCAGTGTCTGGAAATGATATGCTAATCAATTCTAATTCTAATTATTTTTTGTTATTAATTCTAATAATTATATTATTATAGAAAAAGTTTTCGTGATGTTGTAAACCACGTCGTAAACCACGTGTGAATCGACGTCGTCAACTACGTATGAAACGACGTCGTCAACTACGTATGAAACGACGTCGGAAACCACGTTTGAAATGACGTCGGAACCTACGTCGTTTACTGTCCCAATTTTCGACGTAGTTTCCTACGTCGTTTTTTACGTAGTTTTCGACGTCGCTCCACACGTAGTATACGACGTCGGTTCACACGTAGTTTACGACGTCGTTTTCTACGTAGTTTACGACGTCGGAATTTCCAATAGGGTGAATAATCAAGGTGTTAAATTTTTTCAAGCAACTGGTAATTTTTGTAATAATAAATATCACAAATTTTTGGAAATAATAAAATATTACAAATATTTATTGGAGAAAGACGTCCCATTAGCGTCGGTGAGAATTGAACACCACGTAGACTGATTTCCGGTTCGTAATATTTATTATTACAAAAATGACCAGTTGATCGAAAAAATTTAACATTTTGATTATTCAAAATCTCTGGTCGACACCATTTAAAATAAAAAATAAAGTCTCTAAGTTTAGAAAATGAAAATGTCTACATAGAATGTTATATCGAAAGTCAGTCTATGTGGTTTTCGATTCCCACCGGAGATAAGAGGACTTTTTCTCTCTGATAAATATTTTTTATATTTTATTATTACAAAAAATTTGTCATATTTATTATTGCAAAAATGACCAGTTGATCGAAAAAATTTAACATCTTGATTATTAAATTAAATAAATTGAGCTTTACTTTTAAATCACGAAAAACATGGAATGCCACAAGAAACTTCTGGGCTGCAAAAAATCTGCCAATTACAACTACATTCATTTGTGAGATCAACTTTGACTAAATAATTTGGGAAAAGATATAAATATTAAAATATATTACGAAACTTATTTTACGAAGTACCCTATATCAATTAAAAAAAAAAATTTAACGTCATATCAGATAATATAAAACTTGGTGGGATTGAAGGTTATAGCCAAAATTATTTAAATAAAAATTGCGGTACATGAGAGATTGTCGGTATAACATAATCCTGCCAGGTTTTGAAATGGCTGAATGTAGTATGAATATTTTTTCCCAAATAAGATTGCCAACTTGGATTTCAGAAATTTATGTTGTTGTACTGGGCAGATTTTTTGCATCGTAATTGGTGGGATCCACTATTTCGCTACTATTTCAGTAGGTGATAACGGGTGTGGATATATATACTATAGGTTGGGAAAAAGATAGTAGGTAGTGTGATGATACAGTGCAAGTCAAAGTGTGAAGGTGCAAGTGGTTTTATAAAAGAAAGACGGAGAAGGTTGAGGTAGAGAGAGAGAGAGAGAGAGAGAGAGAGAGAGAGAGAGAGAGAGAGAGAGAGAGAGAGCGGGAGTGAAAGAGAGAGAGAGAGAGAGAGAGAGAGAGAGAGCGGAGCGGGGGCGAGAGAGTATACGAGTATATACCAAGTACATTGGTAGAAAAAGAGTATATGAAATACACTGGAGGCATGACTCGCATGATATGAACTACCGAAAATCTCGAAGGAGGTTGAGGCTGAAGCACGTACCGGGAATCCGCAGGAGCAAGGAGAGCAGGTTGCTGGAAATAATTGTAGTTTGAGTATGAACTCTGGTAACGAACAGAAGAAAACAAGGCCAAATTTGGCGCGCGTCTCCTTCCGAGGTTGCTTATAGAAAAGGAAGAAAGTGGACACTGACAAGACGAGTGCGAGTGGATATAGTCAAGTGGGAAGCGGAAGGATGAAAAAGGCAAAATGGTGCACAAAAAAAGAAGAATCAGGGAAGACAGGAAAAGTGATGGATGATAGGATATGCAGTTCATGACGGAGTTTAAGTTATAAGTAAAAAATGTGAGTTTCTCGTCAAATGATGTGAAATAGAGGGAAGGAAAAGTAGAGTATGAGAAGGTTGAAAACGTTGTTCTTGCTACGGATGAGAGATCGAGAGTGAAGTAAAATGAGGTTTTAGAAAAGGGAGCAGTACAAATGAAATATAAATTAAATTAGAAGAGGTTAGAGAGAATAATTGAAAAGGTGTTGAAAATCCGACAAATTATGTAAATTTTTAGGGAATTTTGGCCCGCAAGCATTAGTAGAAGTATTCCATATATTTAAGTTAGGTGATGGATGGAGTTTCTCGAATATTTTAAACAATTAAGGCAAACAATAAATTGTGTTGTTCGCGAACCTGTGTAGAAGTAGCATAGAGATGTAAGTTAGGTTAGAATGTGGATAATGGTAATAGTTATAATAGAAAAATATGTATTATAATTAGAAGAAGTTGAGGTTAAAATATTTCGTAGAACGCGCTTAAGTCATTCTAGTTCAAGGGCTGCTTTGAAACTCGTTCATATATACATAGGGGAAGATCTCTCTGAGGCTCATACAATGATGGGACACCTGAGGAGTGTATATAGATTGGAGGCACAGTGCCTTGTCGACCATTCAGTGAGGGACGCTAGTACCAAATAGTAATTTTTCATTTGGAAGGCAAACCTCCTGAACACTACTCTTAACCCAAGGTCATGGAGCAGAACAAAATACCTGTGGAGGTTCTTGAGGCAGCGGTAAAGAAGCATCCGCACATACTGCCAAAAATCTACAATGCATGCCTTTCGGCAGAAATCGTTACTAGAAAGTTGCAGGTGCAAAGGTGTATTAGATAGTGCTGAGGACGAAGTTGAGCACACTGCACAGTCATTTAAGAAGCAAGGTGACTGATAGATAAGCCAGCATGGATTCCGGATAAAGCTCCCTACGGTTAGAGCTCTCCAAGAGCTGATTATAGGAACACAGAAGTTTCATCGAGAAAAAAATTGGCACCTGTCACGACGGGGACATACCATCTCACATGCGGCAAGTCTCTCTGCGGCAAGTCACAACTGCGGCATCTCTACTTAGCGGTATTTCTCCTTCATGGCATTTCTCTCATTGAAATCGATATTTTTGCGGCATCTCACATCGCACCCCTGTGACCAGGCAAAGAAATAATGTTGGTCAAACCCCTACCCCTTTTCCAACGTCTTGTGGGGGGGGGGCGCGAAGGCACCCCTGTGACGGGCCATCCCTTTTCATTAATGAGAGATGCCGCTAGGTAGAGATGCCGCTAGGTAGAGATGCCGCAGTTGTGACATGCCGCAGAGAGACTTGCCGCATGTGACATGATATGGACCCGAAAAAAGTTGTGAGAAATAATGGGGAAGATATGAATGAAAGAGAGAGAGAGAGAGAGAGAGAGAGAGAGAGAGAGAGAGAGAGAGAGAGGAAAATTTACGAAGAAACCACAGATAAGGTGCAGGTAGAGACTAAAAGCTCGGAAAAATTTTGGACGGAGATAGGATTAAGACAGGTATCTCTGCTGAACCTGCTTCTTTTTGCCGTGTTCGTTGCGGACAAGGAAGAAGTATTCGAGAAGGGGCTAGAAGAAGCATTGGTGGTAAGAGGGGACAGATTCTGGACTTTGGCAAACGCGAACGTCGTAGTAATAGTAGCTAAAGAAGAAGAGGTTGAAAGAGATGAAAAGATCAGAGAAGTATTTAGATGAAAAGAAATTTGTTTGAAATGTAGCAAAGTCAAAGGTTTTGGTTTTCGGGTGAAAACATAGTACGGAGAAATGGAGAATGGTTTGGAATTGTGGAGAGAAAGTATTGATGAAGTCAAGGAGTTTACGTACCTAGGATTTTTATTAAAGGAAAATGGGAATTTAAGGGAACACGTTAAAGAAAGAGTTAAAAGAGCAGGCATAGTAATAAAAAGGCACGGGTCGTAGGGGAAAAATTATTATTCAAAGAAGATTACGAAAGAAGAATGAAAATGTTTGAAGCGCTAGTACTGAGTGTTCTAATGTACAGGGTAGAGATATGGGGTTGGAAATAGTATGATGTAGTGGAAAAGTTCGATGAAAGATACATTAAATGGACGATAGGTTTGCACAGATGGATGCCATGGTATATACATACATGGTTTTAAAGGAGATAGATAGGGAAATAATAAAAATAACAAAAGGTAACAGAGCTTGCAAATACGAAGAAAGACTGCTGGAGAGCGAAGGCAGAACTATAGTGAAGGCGTACTTGAAGGAAAGAGAAAATGGAACAGGGAAGGATAATGGAATGAAAGAAAGAGAAAGGTACTCGAATAGGTGTGGATGGTCAAAGGAATGGATCAAGAAAATGCATGTAAGGGGAATGAAGATACAACAAGAGGATGCAAAGAGATAAAGAAGTTTTTAAGCAAGGAATAGAAAATAAAATATGTGAAGCTAAATATAATGAGAAATATAAATGGATAAGTATAGAGAGAATAGCAAAATATTTGGAGAGAAAGGAGAAATAGGATCGCAAAAAGTAATCACGAGGGTGAGATGTGGTAATACGGAAGAGTAGAACAAATACTGGACTATAGAGGAGAGACAATGCATGAAAATTTCGCATAAATTTCTAAACCAGTCCAAATTAAAAAATATTGATTTAAAGGACTTGAACTTGTCCAATAACATCTTTTACATACCAGTACGATCAACAAATTCTACTTTGGAATAGAAAAGAATCCACTCTGTGAGTCATACGTACCTAAAACAAAAAATAAATGTACTTTTTAGTATTTAGTACAATAATGATTATTCTTAAATAATAAAGATAGAAACTTTAACTTAATTTAGTAAGATATTAAGTTCAAGCCAAGTATATCCTTCAATTTTAGTTAATAACTTTTCAGGGTGCCTACTCAAATTCTGAAGAGAATTCCCTGAAAATTCCAGGTTTTTCCAGGTATCCTTAGATTTTTCCAGGTATAATTTCCCTTAATACGGAGTCACTCAAGTAGTAAGTATCGCATTTTTCAGTAATTCTGACCCTGCACCCCTTTACAATATTGAATAATACTTGAATAACCCCTTTAATTATCAATCTGTGAACGGTTAAATTTTAATTAACTAAATTTATTAAAAACTCAGGGAATTAAAATACAGGAATAAATACAAAACAATTACGCAAGTTAATTATAAATAATGTTTTCTCCTGCATTCCTTATAAATATCTCATTGTGTAGAAATGAGAGGTACTTTTTATATATAAAACTGAATAGTGATGTTCCTTAATTTATGAAAGTAACTGTATAAAAAGGCCACGAATGTTCTTAACGGTACAAGCTTTCGGGAATGTTATGATTACAGGATATTCTAAATATATTCGTATTTTCACCATCGCATAATGAAAGAAGTGAATAATGTTAAAAACAAAACGAATCTACGTTTAAATTTGTGGGTGTAGTCCATGAATTTGATAAATAATTTAAAAAATGTTTTCTTTTTAAAAAATTGTTTGAACGATATCAGCCAAAGAAAACATTAATTTTAGAATTGGAAACAGTAGAGTTGTATGGAGTGTTTTTCACAGAACAATCAGCCAATAAATATATTAAAATTCAACCATTTTTCAAGAATAGGTATGAAGCGATTGCAAGAAAAAATTCAATTACAAAATATATTGTTGCAATAAATATTTTGTTTATAAGTTTTTTAATTTTTTGATTAAAAATCATATTTTTTATTTGAAATGACATTATCAGTAATATTATTTTGATTCTTAAAATCGTAGAAAAACTATTTTTTCAGAGATCTGATTTTTGGCACGAGAACTACCTTAAGGTGAATTCGGAAGAAATCCATGATATTAAAATTGAGGATCTTCCGAATTTGAAAGGAATCCAAAACATACCTAAGGAATGTAAATCCAGGAAACTTCGAATTTAAGAGAAATCCAAACTTAAAATGAATATAAATGGATAAGATTTCCAAAAGTTGTAGATGTCGAGGGATTGCATACTTAAAAGGGATATAAATTAACTGCGAATATAAAAAATTGAAAAAAATGCATATAGACAAGCTAGACAAGCACAAGAAATTGAAAAGGGAGAGAATATAAAAGCGTTATAATATAAAAGAATCCAGAACAATCTAGATTGGAAAACCGTCAAATTGGAACGAAATAAAAATTTCAACGGAAGTACAAAGTCAAAAAGAATCCAATTAAAAATGAATTCAGTTTCAAAAGAGCTTTCAATTAAAATGCCTCCAAGAGCTACAAGTTTAAAAACAAATAAATGTTAAATGTAGGGAACTATTACAAAAAACGCCCGTGTTTGTGGGCTTTTATATTAATTTTTTGCATCAACTGGGGTTTTTTAGTTGGGAAAATAGTGCTGCAATGCAATTTCTGTTTTAAAATACGGCATATGGCATATTTTAAAAGACAAAGTATAAAAAAGTTATCGTTTAATAGGTTAAGTATCTTGTTATACTTATATCATAAATTGATTCTATAAACGTTCTAAATGTATTAAACTCAACTAAATCTTGCAACATCACATCGGGACACGAAGACCTAATGGATCTAATGGTCTTTATGGTGCTTCAAGTATCACAGAGAAGTCAGAAACTCAAAAAGTAATTGATGGTTCAAGAAAGTCGATTCAGATCTGTAAAAACGGTATGTATCATTCTTCTGGAACTCCTGCTAAGGCTCGAGAAAAGCGATACAATATTGAGCAAAATTCCAAAGAAAAATCATTATAAAGTCGTTCCTTAAATATTAAAATGTAAAATTGATACTCACAGCGACAACAACGGTTTAATGTACTAGTGACTATTCAAATAAAGAATTAAGTTTGAGTGCTTCAGGTTCTAAATTAAGATTCGTTTTGTATACAAATAAGAAAAGAGATGTAGCCTTTTCTGCCGAAAGTTTGGATGATTTTCATGTCAACACAAGTGCATCATCTAATCAGATGAAAAAAATGGCAAACATTCTGATATGTACTACGGGTAAAAAGTCTGTATCTGAATATTATATGGAATATGTTTCTAAAAAATCAAAAACACTACAAGATGTTTACAAAGATGGCATTTTTAAATTTGAAACAAAAAAGGCGACGTTAAAAGAAAAAAGACCTGTTGTTTGGGCAGATGCTCAGGCACTATTGGAAGCTGTTTTGAAAGAGCGGAATATAATCAGCTATTACGTCATTCAAGTAATGGCTGATGGTGGTCACGATTATTTTAAAATTTGCATGATGCTTCTCTAAGAAAACTATTCATCCTAATCGGATTGTGGTGTTGATTACTCAGATGTACAAACAGATTCAAATTTTCTTATAAAAACGAGAAGTCTATACTCTGAAGGTGGTAGTACTCGTGAGGAAGAAAAGTTCACATTTACTGATTGTTAACGCTTTGAAAACCACAACATCAATGTATGCATGTCCTTATTGTTTCTTAACACTCGGAAATCTAAGAAAATGTCAGAATAAAGTGGTACAAGTGTATGATAATGAGTTATCAGTAGAAATCATGAAGAAATTCCAAAAACTGGCAGTGATTGCATGGTACATAGTTACATAGTACATGGTTACATAGTATAAAAATTTGTTATTGCTAAGCCTTTACTATGATGCAGTTATTTTTGAGTTTGAAATGCATGATCTTCAATCCAATATGATCATTTAGAAATGTATAAAAATGAAGTACCATAGTAATATTTTGTTGACATTTTCATCACACCTATGATTGGTTGAAGGGCACTGTGTTTAGCAACAGCTCAAAAAATGGGCGTGTAGATAATTTCCGCTGGTATTGTAATCAAATTGAAAAGCCTTCAATTTTGAAAGGATATAATACAATAGAATTTATGTATCCTCGTAAAAAGGGATCCAAAGAGAAATGTTTAGAATTAGAGAAGAAATGGAAAAAGTAGGAACGAATCCAAAATGAATAGGGTGCAAATGCGAAAGTGAACTAAAATTGAAAGGGGTGTAATCATAGGATTGTGCATGGAAAACCGAGTGCAAGTGTAAATATGTAAAGAGAAGCTGATTAGTATGTAAAACGTGTTGCATTGTTGGTTTTTCCCTTCCTATTCTAGTGCAGATTCCACTGGATTCGGGTCACCCGTTACAATTATGCGATGTCGTTCAGTGTTTCCCAATCACGTTTTCGTGCCATGCATTCTCACGGAAGTCCTTTTACTTCCACCTCGAATGCGATACGCTCAACCTAATTTGGAATTCAATTCTTATAGAGTCTGGAATCAAAGAGCGTTTGTGGTATTTCAAGTCATGAATTTTAAAAAGGGCTACGTTACCTAATCCCTTTGTACGGATCATTCAATTAAATTCATCCCTTCAGTTTGCTTGAGTTTCCATTTCACTAAATTTAAAATCAACAATTATATCATATTGAGATTTCGGACTCATTGGAGAAATTCAGAATAGTGTAAATAGTAGCATACATTTGAAGACATAGCATAGCAATATAGTGTCATCACAGAAAAACCAGAAGATAAAGTTTCCATCGATTTCAGTTGAAATATTCACTGCGACAGAAATTAACCTTATCGAATAAACTTTAAACGAAACTGAGATAATTTCGTGTTTTTAAACTGCCTCGGAATAATTTTTCAGTCGAAAAGCGTCGTCTGCTATGTAGTTGACAGCAATGCGAAGAACATGAAAGTATGAATGAAATCGGTCTGGAAATCAGGACACCAGATTTTCAAAAACATTACACTTATTACATTTTCACTTTGAAAATAATTGCACTTTTCGTGGATGAATGAAAATATATTTTACGTGACTGAAAATAAAGCACTTGACACCAGTCGAGAAGTCGCCATATTCACTATGATCTTAACCATAGTTCTCAAGTTGTGAGGTAGGAATTTCCGTCCTGACATCTTATTCATGAAACCATTTTTCAAATTAAAATTTGAAATATACTTCTACATTAGGATTGATTATCAATTATTAATGTATAAACTTAATTTTATGCTGAAATAAATTAAAGATGCAACTTATTTATCACATTAGAAATCTTGTTAATGCTTCAACCTTAAAATTAATTCGATTCCTATTTTCCGTTTTCTCCGAAAACAAACGATGGTTAATATTGTGTCAAGTTCTTTATTTCCATTCACAAAAAACACATTTTAAATCGTCCGCGATAAGTTTTATAATTTTCAAAATAATAATTAAGTAAGCGAAATGTTGTTTTAAATCTGGTGTCCTAATTTATAGCTCGAATTCACTCATGCTTTGCCGTTTTCCCATTGCTGCAAAGGACGGAGGAGGACAGCGGAAAATTTTACATACAACAAAATTTAACTTTAGTTTTTTCTGTGATGCAATTTTTTAAACATAAAATCGATGGGTTAACTATATTTTTTATTTGTCATGAGAACGTCCATTAAATACACAAGAACGATTTAAAAAATTGTTGAATTCCCTGCGCCCTCTTGTAAGGATTCGTGAGACTTTTATGATTTGAAAGTTTTCCAGTGATTCGAAAGTATTTCAAGAGATTCAAGGTATTTTAAGGTACATCAAAGGACTAAAAAATATTTCAAAGTATTTCACAATTTTTACGTAATTTAATGAAATTTCCAAAGCTTTCTTGGATTTCATGAAAACTCAAGTATTTTCAAAAGATTTCAGGGGATTACAAAAGATGTAGGGTGCGTTTTTAAATGATTTTTAAAAATTTTAAGAGTTGGAAGAAATTACGACTTCAAGGAGTTTAATCAGATTTCCAGAGATTTTACTGGATTTCAAAGTATTTTGAAGGATATCAGGGGATTCTAATGGTATTTTGAAGATTTGAAAGGATTTAAAGAGATTTCATAAAATTTCAAAAGATTTGCAAAGATTTCAAAGGATTAAAAGGGATTTTAACGGATTTTAAGATATTTCAAAATATTTCAAAGTATATCCATGGATTTTAGAGGATTTCAAAAGATTTAACGAAATTTCCAAGGATTTCCGAATTTTATTGGATTTTGAGAGATTTCGAGGAGTTTTAATGGATTTTAGCGGTTTTTAATGGATTTTAATATATTGTAAGGGATTTCAAGTGATTCGAAAAGATTTCCACGTATTTTAAAGATTTCAATGAATCTTAAAGGGATTTCAAAGATTTTAAGGAATCTTGTAAGATGTCGAAATATTTCACGGAATTTAAAGGATTTTAATCGATTTTTAGAGATTTTAATTGATTTTCACGGATTGAAAGAATTATAAGAAACCGTTATAGGGTTTTAAAGATTTAAAGGATTTTAAAAGTTTTTAAAGGGTTTTAAGGTATTTTAAGAGATTTCAAATAAGTCAAGTCATTTCTTTTTTAAAACTCTACGAGTTCCTCAAATATTGTAAACCTCCGTGAAATCTCACCTCACAAGGTTTTATATCTCTCAACATTTTCTATAACCTTACGAAATTCTTTAAAATCCTTTCAAATTTTTCGAATTGCTTAAATATTTTGAAACCCCAAAACCACGTCTTTAAATCTTTAATACCTTTTAAAATTACTTTAAAAATGTTTAAATCTTGAAAACCCTATGAGACCCCACAAAATCTCATGAAATTTGTAGAAATCCCTAGAAGTCCCTTAAATTTCATTCCTCTTAATTTACTCCTCAAAGTTCTGTAGAAATTCTTGGAAATTTTGTATATCTTGAAATTTTTGGGAATCTTGTAAAATACCCTCAAATCTTTCAAATCTTTTGAAACCCATTGCAGTTTTTTAATAGATCCTATAAAATCGCACAGTTCTATTAAAATCCTTATATATAGCTTGAAATACCTTGAAATCCCGCAAATTATCATAAATTGGTAATATTCCTTAAAATTACTTCAAAAATTTGAAAAACTTTGAAATCCCATGAAATCTTTGGAAGTTTCAATTTTAAGAAGGTGAATATGTTATATTAGCCAATCAGCCGAAAATTTTGAAAATATGTTTAAAGGCATATATGTTAGATAGATAGAGGAAATATTGAAAATCCTGAATAATGTTTTAACATGTGGGATGAAATATATAAAAGAAAATTAACAATATTACTGATTTGAAATTTTATAATCTTGCTAAAAATATTATTTTAAATGAAGTTTGTTAATGAAATTTGGCTTTTAAAATTCGTTGAAAAATTTTAATTTGGCGCCTAAATTTTTTTCCATCCGAAACAGTATGTCCCAATCTAATTTGCATTGTTCTTGGAGGAAACACTCTTTTTCTTTCCTTTTTTCGAAAAAATTTTACTATTGTAACTAAACTTCACCGCTCTACCTAATGATAAGTCATTATATTTCGATGTTAAAAAATTATGTTTTAAAACACTTTTACTTCTTATGCAATTTCTTATGTAATTCTTTTAATAGATTTAACCATCATGGATTTCTAATGAGTTTACTATGACTAGTCACGAAATGTCAAATTTTATTAAATATTGTTTGGTCTGGAAGTGTTGTTAATTTTCTTCTATATGTTTGAAGCCAAAGCGAAAAAATAGATGCATTAGCGAACAATTAAAAAAATTGTTGCATCTTTAAAAAAAAATTAAGAGTGGCGTGAGTCCGAGGCCTGCATAATCACGTACATTGATATTAAACTAGTTTATAATTTTAACCAATTTTCAGCAAAAAAAATCCAAATTTTATAAGGAATGAATTACAAATTCTTCAAATTTTAGAAGAAAATTCAATTTTGACGGTATTGCTTTGAAAAAAGACTTAATCTTGAAAGGGATACCACATTTTTCGCTTTGATTAAAAGTCTTTCAATTACATTTGAAATAAAGCAAAAATTTCAAAACAAAATCTCTAAAGTAAACTAGAATGAGAACCACTGAGATGCTTTTACTATCATTGAAACTCACTATCTCGTTTTTACCATACTTGTGCTACCTTTTTTTGATGTACTCACTCTCGACAGATATAACCTACTATTATAGGAATGAGTCGTAGTATATAAAGTCGTACAGCAGCCAGAGAAACATTTCTGAGGAATGGAATGTACCTCTAGAAACTTTTCTCTATGAAGCTTTAGGGAAACTACGAAACGAGCAATATAATACTGAAATTCCATGAAAAGGGAAAGATAGAAACGGAACTTAAGTTCTACAATGAAATTCCCTTCCAGTGAAATTCGCGAAAGGATATCTTGAGAAGTATATATTGTAATATTTCCTTTCAATATTCTCTTTAATTTATAAGATTCTAGTTAGAAATTCTCTTATGTTCCCTTTAACGTATATCTTGTTAGTTTATTTACTACTGGCGTAAAGATTGATTGGGAGATAGCCAGGCGTATAAACGAGGGTAGAAAGGTTATTGGCAGTGTAGGAGCCATTACCAGAAGTATAAATATAACAAATTAAGCTAAAATTGCAATATATAACTCTGTACTTGCACCCAATGTGTAAGTACCACATTCTTAAAGAATGTGGTGTAGAAGAGATACTGTATGACAAAAGTGAAAGAAGTTTGTGGAGATAGTTCAGCCATTTTGAGAGAATGAAAGAAGAACGACTGACGAAACAAGTATATTTAGGTAAAGTAAATGGTAGCGTACCCAGAGGCAATCCAGGACAGGAAAGTGTGGCCACAACTAGGTTAGAAGGTACTAATGGGCCCGCGTGGAGAGCTTTAACTTCATGAATGTGATTAGAGTAAAAAGTATGGATTTTACAATGTGATCATCAGCAAGCTTGCGTATTTTTGTGTGATCTATAACACATTATGACTTTGTAAAGCTCTTCGCCTCGGTTGATTCCTAGAGAAATTGATCGGCACACTGGATCAGATCAGTGTTGTGGAACGAACGTGTTTAAATAAGCAACACGGGAATTCTAGATTAATCTAAAAATCTATACCCCCCCCCTCCCCGCCCACTCCCTTATATCTCGTCGTACACTTCCCTTTCTCAATTTTAACATATAAACCCATTGGTCTACAGTATAACGA
>JAABKJ010002355.1:0-25472 GCA_011634705.1 Andricus grossulariae
CCTGCAGTCCACATGTTCGGATCTTGAGGAGAGTTCAACCTAACGATTCATTTTGCGTCGGCTCAGGGATCAAAACCTTTTACTCTCAGTCCCTGGCAAGATCACCTATGACTAATCGAAATTCTGTGCAATTTTGTTCAATAGGAAGAAAAAAATAACTCTGAATCTTTTGGGCATATACATCACATTTTCGAACTAGAAATAAATTTTAATGAGAAAAAAAAAGAAATATTTGCAACAAGACGATAGTATGAAGAAAGAGAAAGTAAATCACCGTACGTTACGTCAAATTAAGAATCAGTACAATACACTTGCGTTGTTGCTCCTTTCGCTCGTTTGACAATGAAACTGGAAATAGAATACAGAAGCGATAAGAAGCGATAACAGTGCCCGTGAAAATGCTGTTACGAAATAAAATAAGAGGAAAAGCCTCCAAATTATTGATAAAAGTAATCTTATTTGCCTGCTTACTATATAACTACGCCCAAGGGCGGAACACGGGTCACGGACAATATGGCGCCGGCAAAGGCGGCCTATTCATTGCGAGTCGTACTTACTGGGAGTCTGTGACTATGACTTGACTGCCACTGACCTCTGTTCTGGAATTATAGAGATCAGTGGTGTTGACCAGCCCCATGCCCAGTGATGGGTAAGTAAAATACCCCAGGTAATTCACGTCGTTTTTTACGGTAAATTACTAGCTATTTTACGTCACTTGTTTCTTACACGATGTAAATTACGCGTATATGGGACTATCACTTTCTGTCGTTCTGCGCCCGCGGTTTCCGTCTCTCTCATCAAGCATAACTTTTAAAACTTGTGATTATCTATATCATCTAGATATTATTTTTATCGTTTATATTAAAAAAATATGAGCACGAGCAGAGGCGGTAGGCCAAAACATGATAGCTACAGTGAATTATAATAGCTTTCATTAAAAAAAAAAAAATGGAAAAAGTGTGGCCAAGTGCAAGGGTTGCCACACAGTACAAACTTTTCCAAAATTGAACATAAAACATATGAACAGCTTTTCTGCTATTAAGTATTAAATTGATCAATATTTTATAATAATAATAATGTGTCTATGAATGTAAAAAATAACTACAAATTACGAAGGCTTTTTAAGTTAGAATAATTCACTGGTATTCCTAAAAAAAATTATAATAAAATACATGTCAATAACAAATATTTAAAAATTTAAATGAACAAAAATAACAATATTTCACAATTATTGACATACGTGTGTCACAGAAGGCGCTTATAAGCAACATTCTTTAATATTATGTTGTACAGTAAACATTGCGCTACATTTTGATAATTTTAATTATTTTTATTCACTTTTACACGTTTAAAATTAAGCTCATTCCATGGAACGTATAGAAGCCCGGAGTGCTTTTTTTTTGCTTCTGTTTCGCTTTAGTTGACATTATTATTTTTTAATGAACAATATAGTCATTGAAAAAAAACTCTTACGAATGCCGATAACAGAAATGCAAAAAAGTGAGGGTATGCACAGTTCTGCAGGTCCGCCATCTTGGCACGTACTTTACTAAGTTTTTTACCTGTTTTCTATGTAAAATACTTCACTTAGGCATTTTACGTCAAAAACCTCCAGTTACGCGTAACTGCACATCCCTGCTCGGGGCCTCCCTTCCACGTCAGGCCTTAATTTCACAACTTTATTAAAGGCTCATATACACCTCTGTTGAAAAAACGCTCTTCCTCTCACTCTAACATGTGCCAATAGCATAAGCTTATCTCATTCTAGAAACTTTCCAAAAGAAAATATCTGTAACATGTCTAGAATGAGATAAACTGATGCTATTGTTGGATATTAGAGTGAGAGAAATAGAATTTTTCCAACAGAGGTGTAAATGAGCCTTAATATTTATAAAAAAATTTTCCTCCTCCACCTTCACTAATACGCCCTTATTACTTATAAATATCTCTATTTTTCTATCATCTCTATCCTCTTTTACTCTTTAAACCACTAATTTCTATCACTGCAATTCCCTTTTTCAAATATCGCGCCAACGCACTTCAACATCCATCCACGAATCAAAATACCCTGTTTCTCAGACGTCATTCAATCTTCCCACACCCGTGGCAAAAATGGCCGCGATTTTTTCCCCGAATCAAGACCAATAGACCAATCCTGGGGCACGGTAAAGATTTGCCTCATTTTCACTCATTTCACTTTGCGTTACCGGTAAGAGAAGTCGTAGGTGATTTTCGTGGAGAACGTTCGAGTCAATGGACTCTCGTCTTTAATCGAATTAGTGGTGTTGCGAGTGATTTTTAATCCCCAGGAATTATTACGATGTTTCAGGTGGATCACTAGTAAACTGGCGACGTGATAGAAGTTTATTTCTTGGCCGGATTCTTGTATTACGGTAGAGTAAGTACCACTTTTTCCCCCTCATGAGGTCGATCCCCATCACCTTCCAACTTTGTAGATTCATTTCCCCATAATTGTGACAAAATTTTCACTCACGGAGACGTTTTTTGGAGACATTGTGGTGGTACAATTTTATTAGATCGAGGGCAAAGTGATTTGGAAGAGAGGTTAGCGATCTCGTGACGTGTCAAGTGAAGAGTCGATTCCATATGGTGGTCACTGCTTCCACCATTGGTCATTGACATGCTGGCATTTTATTCGATTAGTTATTCCAAGTGATGCGAGAATAATTCAAAATTCGATTTTTGACACTATTTTTTCGAAATTTTGCTCGTCTAATTAAGAGTTTTTCAGTGTGGGAGGTCTTTAAACTGAATGGAGGACATGTTGGAAGTTCGGAATTTGTTGAAGCATGGGGAGATGGGCTGGGACAATCGATGACGTTCGGGATTTTTTATCTTTCAGGTTTATCGGATGCTTAATAGACTGGGATTTTGGACTGGGCAATTATATAAATAGTTCGAGCGATGCACATTTTGGGAGGATTGTCTAAGATTCGAGAATTATCTCGTTTCATTTTAGATATTCGTTTTTCGGGATTTAATCTCTTTTTATTGATAATGTTATGGGCCATCATTTCTTTAGGTGATTATTTTGAGTGAAGAAAGTTATAATCTAAGTATGGTCTGATTTTTAATACCTTCATTTGTATTATGAAAATACCACGGATTGTATGTTTAAAATTATAACTTTCTGTGGGTTACTCTGAAAATCGCATGTATTAATGCACATTCATTTTGTAATTATAATAGTTTGAACGATTTAAATTTAAGACTGAACTATTTTGAATTTTTTAACGCTTCCCAGTTGGGATTATTCAACTTTGGAATGCTTTCAGTTTTTAGTTATTAAATTTTCAACACGATTGGGGTTCATTTGTCAAATTTGTAAATGAGAAATAGTACAGTTTTACATATTTAAATTAAAAAATGCTGAATTGTTTAACATTTTCCGTTTGAAATTGTCCAATTTCCAAAGTTGTGATCTGAAATTACTTATTTATGAATATATTCAATTTTAAATTATTTAATTAATTTTATATGTTCGATTTTGAAATTGCATATTTAATATGAAAGATTTTTAGTTTAAAATATTGTCAAATTTTGAACGCCTTTAATTTCAAATTGTCCAATTTTTTAAAGCTTCAATCTAAGCCTGTTAAATTTGTATCGCTTTTTATTTAGAAAAAAAATTTTGAATCTTAAATGCAAGTTATTTGATTTAAAAAATTTTATCTACCAATTAAAATTGCTGAAGCTTCTTAATTCTGAATATTTTAAATTGTCCCATTTTGAAACTTCCAATCTGAATTCATTTATTTAAGAATGTATTCAATTTTAAATTATTAATTTTTAATTAAATCTTGAAATTTGAAGTTTCCTATTCCATTTGAAAGTTTTTTATTAAAAATATTGTCAAATTTTTTAATGCTTCAATCTAAATCTGTTAAATTTTTATTTCTTTTTTAAAAATAAATTTAAAATTTGAATGCAAGATATATAATTAAAAGATTTTTATCTCCTAATTAAAATTGCTGAAGCTTTTTAATTCTGAAGTTTGGAATTTGAATTTTTCCGATTTTGAAAGATCAAATCTGCATTTATTTATTTAAGAATGTTTGCAATTTGAAATGATTTAATTTAAATCTTGAAATTCGAAGATTCATATTCAATTTGAAAGATTTTTAATTAAAAATATTGTCCAATTTTTAAACGCCTTCAATTTGATATTTTCCGATTTTCACAAGCAAGATCTTTCATTAAAAAATTTTTATCTCCTAATTAAAATGGTTGAAACTGTTTATTTTTGAATATTTAAGAATATAATTTTTAAAAATTAATTTCAAATATTTTCCAATTTTTAAACGCCTTCAATTTTAAATTGTCCCATTTTTCAAAGCTTCAATCTAAACATGTTAAGTTCTTATCGCTTTTTATTTAAAAAAGAATTTAATTAAATTCTAAATTCAAGATATTTTATGTAAAAAAATGTATCTCCTAATTAAAATTGCTGCAGCTGTTTATTTCTTAATATTTGCATTTGAAATTATCGCATTTTGAAAGTTCCAATCTGAATTCATTAATTTAAGAATGTGTTCAATTTCAAAGATTATTTGTAAACCTGTTAAATTGTTATCGCTTTTTATTTTTACTTTTAATTTATTAAAATTTTAAATGGAAGATATTTGATTAAAAAATTTTATCTCATAATTAAAATTGATGCAACTGTTTATTTCTTAATATTTCAATTTGAAATTGTCTGAGTTTGAAAGTTACAATCTGAATTTCTTCATTTAAGAATGTGTTCAATTTCAAAGATTATTTCTAAACCTGTTAAATTTGTATCGCTTTTTATTTTTTTTTTAATTTATTAAAATTTTAAATGCAAGATATTTGATTAAAAAATTTTATCTCATAATTAAAATTGATGCAACTGTTTATTTCTTAATATTTGAATTTGAAATTGTCCCATTTTGAAAGTTCCAATCTGAATTCCTTCATTTAAGAACGTGTTCAATTTCAAAGATTATTTCTAAACCTGTTAAATTTGTATCGCTTTTTATTTTTTTTAAATTTATTAAAATTTTAAATGCTAGATATTTGATTTAAAAATTTGATCTCATAATTAAAATTGATGTAACTCTTTATTTCTTAATATTTGAATTTGAAATTGTCCCATTTTGAAAGTTCCAATCCGAATTCATTCATTTAAGGATGTATGCAATTTTAAATAAATAAATTTATATCTTCGAATTTGAAATTTCCTATTCAATTTGAAAGATTATTAATTTAAATGTTTTCCAATTTTTAGACGCATGCAATTCAAATTGTCCAATTTTTTAAAGCTTCAATCTAAACCTGTTAAATTTTTTTCGCTTTTTATATTTAAACAAATTTATTTAAATTTTTAATGCAAGATATTTTATTAACAAAATTTTATCTTATAATTAAAATTGATGCAACTGTTTATTTCTTAAAATTTGAAATTGTTCCATTTTGAAAGTTCCAATCTGAATTAATTCATTTAAGAATGTATAAAATTTTAAATAATTCAATTTATATCTTGGAATTTGAAATTTCCTATGCAATTTGAAAGATTATTAATTAAAAATATTTTCCAATTTTTAGACGCCTGCAATTTCAAATTTGCCCATTTTTTAAAGCTTCAATCTAAACCTGTTAAATTTGTATTGCTTTTTCTTTCAAAAAAATTGATTTGAACTTTAAATCCAAGCTATTTGATTACAAGATTTTTATCTCCTACTTAAAATTGTTGAACTATTGCCAAAGCATTTAATTCTGAATATTTGAATTTGAAATTATCCTGTTTTGAAAGTTCTAATCTGAATTTATTTATGAATGTATTCTGCTTTCAATAATTTAAATAATTTGAAATGTTCGTATTTAAAATTGCATATTCCATTTGGAAGAATTCTAATAAAAAATATTCTCAAATTTGTATGCCTTCAATTTTAAATTGGCAAATTTCCTAAAGCTTCAATCTAAACCTGTTAAATGTTTATGGCTTTTTATTTAAACAAAATTGTGAATTATTTGAATTTAAAAGGCGAGATGTTTGATCGGTTTTAAATTTGTAGTTAAAAAATTTTTAAACTCTTATTCAAATTTGCTAATTTATTGCTGAAACTATTTATTTCTGAATATTTGAATTTCAAATTGTTCAATTTGGAACGTGTTATATTTAAAATATTGTTCAATCGCTAGGTAAGGTGTCTAATTTAAAACAAAATTATAGCAACTGTCTATATTCAAATTTTTATTTTAAATAGTTCTGTTTTAAAATCTACACTTGAAAAATGATCTATTTTATGTGTTGAAATTAAAAGAATTTTAATTATGTATATTATATTGAAGCTGAGTTAATCCCTATAGAACTTTTTTATTTAAAATTTATAACATTTTAAACGCAGCAGTCTTAAATTATCCAATTTTAACAGTTTTGAACTGAAATTATTCAATTTTGCAAGTTTTCAATTGTAAAATTGGTCAAGAATTAAGACTTTGATTACAAAATTATTCAGTTATGAACAATAAAATTTAAATCACTTTATTTTTAAGTATTCTAATTCTAAATTATACTATTTTAAACATTAAAAATTTTTCATATATGAACGTCAACATTTTTGTTAAAAAATTGTTTGAACTTCTAAGGCTTTTACTTAAAATCTGTATAATGTTTAAAAATTCAACTTTAAAAACAAACCATTTTTAATCTTTCAATCTAAAATTGTTCTAAAGAAGAAGAAAAAATAGATGTTCTGCATTTTTATAGGCTGGTATTTTGGGCTGAGTAATAAATATATTTTGGAAGGATTGTCTAGATTGTATAATTCTGAGCATTTTCCAAATCCGATATATTTTTATAAATTAAATACTAAGATATTATATAAGCACTCGATTTTTAAGAAGACGAACCCTTTTCTAAATGACCCCTTGTTACAAAAAGGGAATGTTTCTTTTTAAATGTTTTTTCTATTAGTAAAATCAATGTTGATGGTTTTCTAACGATTTTTTAATTTTAAAAATATTTTAGTGCTACTGTAAGGACTTGGCACGACACAGGACAACCCCAAAATGCAGCAACAGTCAGTAATGGAAGAGGGAACGGCCTACGAGCCTCCAACTTACGATGAGACCTTCCCAGTTCTTCCCGAATCGACAAGGTCGACAAGTTCGACAACCAGCAGCCCAAATCCTTCGCCAAGTGTTAATAACAGCATGCGCGTTGGATGCTCCGTCGTTACTCACGTAAGAAATTCCCACTTACATAGAAAAGAAAAAAGCATTTCCAAATTCTGTTACCAATTTCCAAAAATAAGGCCTCACAAATATCTAAAAAGCATCGCCAGGGTGGCCACCAACCTGGAAGAAAGCCGGGACTGAAATATTATACGGGGACATTTCCCCTGCACTATTGACACTATTTGACGTTTTTTTTTAGCAATTGGTACTATTGCTGCTATTTGGAAAAAGTCACACTAAAGGTGGCGGGGGGTCGGATTGGTAAAATCTTTCTGTTTTTTATGAATTAACCAAGTATTTCATCTTTCAAGCAAGTAGTTGAATTTTCAACAAACAATGCAATAGTTTATATTTTAAGCAAAAAAATTCATTTAAAATAAATAATACTTGAATTGAACCAAAAAAGACGAATTTCCAAAAAAGTAGTTGAATCCTCAAACCAGTACATAAATTTTACACCAAATATTTGCATTTTTAAATTCAAAAAGTTTAACTTTCGACCAGAAGAGATGATAAAAAAGACAAGTTTTCCACCAAGAAGATTAATTTTCTACCAAAAAAGATGAATTTTAACAAAATACATACATTTTTAACCAAATAGTTAAATTTTCAAAAATAAGATTAATTTTCTGCCAGAGAAGACGAATTTTCAGAAAAATACATACATTTTTAACCAAGTAGTTGAATTATCAACCCTATAATATGAATTTTCAACATAAAAGTTAATTTAGAACAAATCAGTTGAATTTTCAACAAAATAGTTGAATACTCAGTTTAAACAATTGATTTTCAACGAACAAAAGTCGAATTTTCAACTAAAATTATGAACCTTCAAAAGAGAATCGATATTTCATCACAAAAAGATTTTAATTTAAAATAAACAGTTGAATTAACTCAAAAAAGACGAATTTTCAACAAAATACATAAATTTTCAACCAATAAGTTGAATTTTCAACAAAATAGATACATTTTCAGTTGGAAAAATTAATTTTTAATCAACAAAAAATTCAGTTTTAAATAAAAAACTTTTTCTGATAAAAAAGACGAATTTTCAAAAAATGCATAAATTTTTAACCAACTAGTTGAATTTTTTAACCAAGAATATTAATTTTCTACCAGAAAAGACGAATTTTTAGAAACAAAAATAATTAATCAAATACAATGTGTGGCTAAAATCACTTCCTTTGTTCAAATTATTCAGTTGAAAATTTGTGTAATTTGTTGAAAAATTCTGTTTTGATAGAAAAATCCACTATTTTATTTTTCTACCAAAACAGAATTTTCAACAAATTGCATAAATTTTCAACTAAATAATTTTAACAATGGATGTAATTTTTAGTCTAAATTGTATTTGATTATTTTTTAGTTTATATTAGTTTTTTTTCTAAAAATTTGTAAATTAAATAGTTGAATTTTTAAACTCAAAATTTTTTATTTTGAACCAAACATGGACTAGTTAAATTTTCAATTAAGAAAATTAATTTTCAATAAAACCGAAGTTTTCTACTAAGCAGTTTAATTTTGTACCAGATAGTTGAATTTTTTACCAACTTGTGGAATTTTCAACCCAAGAATATGAATTTTCAACAAAACAAAAAAATCTTTTCAGAAAGTAGTTCAGCTTTCAACCATGGAGTTGAATTTTCAACCTATGAAGATGAATTTTCAACGAAATACGATTATTTTCAACCATATAGATCAATTTTCTACCAAATTATTGATTTTTCTAGCCAAAAATAAGAAATTTCTACAAAACAGTTCAATTTTGAACAAAAAAGTTTATTTTCAACTGAAATAGGGTATTTTTAATCAGATAGTCGCATTTGTAACTCAAATATAGTTGAATTTTTCATAATAATAAAAATTTGTGAATCAAGAAAGAAAAAGAATTTCAATCAAATTGTTGAATTTTCAACAAAATAATTCCATTTTGAACCAAATAAAACCACTTTTAACCAAAAATATGAATTCTTAACCAAAAATGTAAAAGTAGACTTTTCAACCGAAAAGAATGAACTTTCAACCAAAAAAGTTAGATTTTCTTAACGGGTTTCATTAATTCAGTTCGCATTTAACTGGAAAAAGTGGATAAATAAATAAGAATTTTTATAATTTATGTACTAAAGAATAATATTTTAAATAAAAATTGACATTCATTTTGAATACTTTAAAAATATTAGGATAGAAAACTGGAAATTTTGCTAAAAAATTAAGTTAATTTTCCATTGTGCACTTTTTGATTTCAGACTATGCACTTTTAAATTCGAACCACACATCAGTTTAATAAGCGCAAAATTTTATGACACCATTTTTTCAAATTTGTGACATTATCCGTGTTTTTCTAACCTAGGGTCAAAATTATTATTTTCGGGAGAGAAATCACATTTTTTATTTTAAAAATCTATCCTATCACTTTGAATGTCACTTGATACTACATGATATGATACCTATTAATAATATATTTATCATCTTTAAAATTTCTATGATTTTAATTTAAAATTGTAGTTTTGATTGCTCAATTCTAAAACAGTTTAATCTTTGAGGCTGTGAAAGCACAGTTTTTTTGTTTCAGAAGCTTTAATTCGAAATTTTTTGGTTTGACATTTTCTAATTTTGTAGGTTTCGAATTTCACAATTTTGTAGTTTGAAATTCAAACATTAAAAATTTCAGAACAATTTCCCTATTAAATTTTTCAAAATTTCATAGGAATTAAAAAGATTAAAATTGTACAATTTCAAACATTGGTGATATTTAAAAATTGTCCGATTGTTTGTTGATGACTTTTATAAATATTTTCAAATTTAAAAATATTTGATCGGAAAAGTTCCGGAAAGAATAATAATTCTAAAGGAAGTGTTAAAAAGTAAACTATCTGCAATTGATACCTCAGTAATTGAATATTTCTTTAATTTTGAATGGTTATAGTTTCAAAGTTTTCAATTTTAATGTTTAACACTAAATTTTTAATTTTTCCCTTTCATAAGTTTTAGTTTTGCAATTCAAATTGATTTGGTTGAATTTTAGAAGGTATAATTGACAATTTAAAAATTATTAATTTTGAAACGATTTGAGTTTACTTAAAATAAATGAAATGTTAAAGCGTTTGAGTACTATTTATTTTGAAAATTTTTTTAGAATAATCTTAATGTTAAATTGTGATTTTTATATATAACAAATTAAAAATTTTAAAGTTCAGATGCTTTGGTTTTGAAAGATTCTGTTTTATTTTCAATTTCAAATTGTAAAATTTCATTTTAAACGCTTTTGATTTGAAATTGTCGCATTTTCGAAATTTTATTCTGAATTCATTCAATTTCGAGATCCTTAAATTCAAAATAAAATTGTTGAGTTTTGAATGCTTTGAATTAGAAATGATACAATTCTACTCCTTTCTAATGAAATTTCTATTTAAAAAATTAAAAATTACCTAATTTGAAACGCATTTATTAAGAAATGTGTGTGCTTTTTTCAAAATGTAACTTAATCTAAAATAGTTTGAACTGGAAATTTTTCAATTCAAAATTATTGATTATTGTTTAAGAAAGGTTTAAAACATAATATTTAAAAATTGGTTTAATGCTGTATTTTTAAATTGTTTATATTTTTATTCTTAGGAAATAAAAACCCAGACACATGAGTGCATTTACTGTTAGTATATAATACAACACATCTCTGTATTTTCCTTTATTAGATACAAAAATTTCCTCAACTTATTATATTATTTAAATTCAATGGATGTTTTACGAAAAGGTTTGATGATACTCATCGACTGCCGCAATTGGTCATATGTGAAAAAACAGTGGGTTTCGCAAAGAGAGTATATTTTGGTCTAAACCTAAACCGGGAGCAATCACGAATTTTTCTCGGGAGAAGAAAATTATATAAAAAAAAGTGGCCACTCTGATCGCTCATATTTCATATTCCATTTTTGTATTTGGAACAGGTTTTTCGTGTGCCGGTCGAAGAGAGGAAATTCGACCACAGCGATAAGTTTGGAGAAGGCGAATCTGTTCGCACTTGCCAACTGATAACGAAAGAGTCGGGGGCTCACATCGAAATTGCATCCTCGAAGGATCAATCTCTCACTTTTTTGGTGACTGGAAAGCAGTCTCAAGTTCTCGAAGCGAGACGTCGAATTCTGACGACTTTCCAGACTCAGGTAATTAATTTTTTAAGTGAATCGGAATCACGGTTTATCCCGTTTTATATAATCCCCTTTTTCTTCATTTTCCTTTTTTTTTTAATTTCTAAAATCTTCCTAAAATGCCTGAAATCAAAAACTTGATATTCAATATTTTACAAAGAAATAACTTAAATAGTGGGGTGGGCCGAAAAAGGATTTTTTTATTTCAAAAGACCACGGGGCCTAAAAGTTTGTGTATGCTACAAGTAGGTTATCCTGAAAATTTGAGTCCGATAAAAAAATCCAGTTATCCATAATTCCACTGAGTTATGATCGAAAAAATTTACACGTGTTTTTAGAATAATGAAAGATTTAATAGCTTTTTTTCTTTCTGTTTCTTACTTCTCTGACAATATTTCGTATTTACGGTGAATTCTGACCCTTTTTGTGCCCATTTCCCTTTAATTTCAAAAATTCTTCAAACAGAATTCTGAAATATTTTTTCATTTTCAAGAATCCCATAAAATCCCTCTAATTAATTCAGACTCTTGCTTTTTTTCTTAAAAAGTCCCTTTAGAAGCATAAAATACAGAACAATGAACCTTTTTTTATTTTCTACCTATTTCCTTTTTTCTCTTAATTATAAAAAATCATCTGAAATGCCCAAAATCAAGAAGTCTGACCCTTTTCCCCTTTTTACTTATTCCTATTTTTTCTTCTGAAATAAAAAAATCGTCAACATTCTTTTAAAGTCAAGAATTATGACAATTTCCCTTTTTTCCATATTCCCCCTTTTTGGCCTTGTATTTTAAAAATCTCCTAAAATCAAGAATTCTACCCCTTTTGTCCTCTAATTTGCCTAGAATAACAAATTCTGACCGTATTGCCTATTCTCCTTTTTCGTCTTTAAATTTTCAGTCTCCTAAAATACCTAAATTAAGAAAATTCTGATCCTTAGTTTTCTTTTCGACCTATTCACCCTTTTCCCCTAATTGAAAAAATCCTCGTGAATGTCCAATGTCAACAAGTCGGATCCTTTTTTTCCTTTTCTACCTTTTTTCTCCGAAATTCTCAAAATCAAGAATTCTGACTCTTTTTCCTCTTTAAATTGCCTGAAATTTAAAATTTCGGCCCGTTTCTCCCCTTTTTTTTTGAAGAATTCCTTCAGACTACGAAAATCAATCATTTCAACCCCCTTTCCCTTAAAATGTCTCAAATTAATACGAAAATCAAGGATTTTGATCCGTTTTCCTTTGTTTAACTATTCTCCTTTTTCCCCGTAAATTACAAAAATGCCCTAAAACGCCTTTTTTAATTTTCCTCTTAAATTTCGAAAATGCCCTTCACAAAGTTTCAAGCATTATAAACAACAATTTAATACGTTCAAAAACAAGGCACTTTCAAAGAGATTATTTTTATTATGCCCATTTCAAGTATTTTCTAAAAACAAAAGATAAAAATGAGTTGTTCAGTTAAAACTAAAAAAATACATAAAATTCATGAAATTGGAATATTAGAAGTGCCTTCTTCCAGTGAACAGCAAGAAAGTCGTTAAAAAAAATTGCAACCAATTTTGAAAGTCTTTAAAAATATGTTAGTGACAAAAATATAACAGAAAGTGTTGTGACGTTGAAGAGCTTTTCCAAAAATAGCTTTAAATTTATTTTATTTTGACACAAAAATGACTAGGAAGTATGTTGAAAATATGATATAAAAATTTTGTAATAATAGAATATCTGGTTTTTAATCCTTCCTTTTACCTATAATCCAACTGCTAAAGCGCTGTGATCCTTGAAGAAATAATATGTAATAATATGATTTTCTGAACTAACAAAATTTCCAATTTTACAGTCGACGAAGCAGATTAATATTCCGAAAGACCACCATCGATGGATTCTGGGAAAGCAGAGACAGAGACTAAAGGATTTGGAGAAAGTGACGTCGACAAAAATTATGGTTCCGCAAATCCAGGAACAATCTGATATAATAACAATCACAGGAACGAAGGAGGGAATCGAGAAGGCCGAGCATGATATTCGAGTCATTTCTGACGAGCAGGTGAGTTTTAGTTCAAATTAAAGAAAGAACAGGGTTCGAACTCATCTATTCTCTATTATTTTCCATTTTAGGTCTCGGATTGTACGACAATGTCGTCTTTTTCAAGAAAAATCTTTCCAAATTATACCATTTTTATTTTTAACCGTTATTGGTTGAATATTTCAAAGTTGAAAACTTCCGAAATCGAATAAATTTAAATTCGAATACTAAACAATGAAGAAATTCATATTTCAGTCATACTGTTTCAAAGTATAATTTCTAATGAAAGCCTTAATTGTCGATATATTGTAAATTGATTATCGTTCAAGAATGAATTGTCTCATATTGAAGGAATTTTTACAATCTGCAGTTGGACTTAATCACATTCAAGAGTAAAAAAATCAAATTAGAAGCGTGGAAAATGAAAAAGCGTAGAATTTAACAATTGAAAATAAATAAGTTCAAAATTTAACAATTTTGAACGTATGTACATGGCTTTAAAAACAAATGCTAAATAAAAGCATTTATGCGTTATAAATATAAAAATTTGGATTAAAAATTTTTTTTAAATATTATCTGAAATAATCTATGTTGTAATGGTCTTGAATTTTCCAGATCATTCTAGAATGTTCTGGATTCTTGAGTGTTCCACAGTTGTGTAATATATTCAGGCATTTTCTTGAATGACCGAAATTTATGGGACATTCTTCATTTCTAAAAGCCTCCAAAAAGTCGGGAATATTCTTGATTTTTCTGGAATATTATTGAATGTTTTCGGACTTATAGAATTCTGAAATATTGAGGAATTTTCTAGACAATTCTGAAATATTTTTGAATGTCTTACAAAATTCTAGAGTTTTTTTGGGACTTGAAAATATATTCTTCTATTTCTAGAACTCTGTAAGTTCTGAAATGTTCTTTACTTTTCTAATTTATTTTACTATGTTTTTAAAGAATCTACAACGCTTTGAATGTCTGAATATTTTGGAATTTTCAAGAATAGTTTATAATTCTATTAAAGATTCCATAGATGATTCTTCTTTTGTAAAAGTATCTTTATATTTCATAATTTAACTATTTTGTTGCAAATTCGTTTTTTTTTTTTTTTTAAATTCATTTTTTTTTTTAACTGAAAACTTAACTATTCTATTTTTGGTTGAAACCTGATGATTTTTAGTTGAAAATTGAACTATCTGAATGAAAATTCAAGTATCCAGTTGAAAAATCATGTATTTTATTGAAAATTCTTTCCTTTTGGTAAAAAATTCATCTTCTCGGTTGAAAATTCATCTTTTTTCTCAATAATTTAATAATTTATTAGCAATTTTTTAACTCTTTTGACTGAAAAATATTTCTTAGTTGAAAATTCAACTCTTGTTGAAAGTTCGTCTTTTTTGTTTGAATTCAACTGTTTTTGATTAAAACTTAAAATCTTTTTTCATTTAAATATCAACTAATACAGTTTTCGTTCAGAATTCAACTTTTTTTCAATGCAACTTTAATTACTTCATTGAAAGTTAAACTCTTTTGTTAAAAATTTATTTTTCGGTTGAAAATGAGCTATTTTGTTGAAAATTCTTTTTTTTTTTTTTTGTTGATTGAAAATTCTTTTTTTTTTGTTGATTGAAAATTTATTTTTACTGGAAATGAAACTATTTCATTTGAATATTTAATTCTGTTTAAAAATTCATCTATTTGGTTTAACATTGATTTTTTTAACTAAAAATTTAACAATTCAATTTTTCATTGAAAGACTGACTTTTTTCAGTTGAAAATTCGTCTTTTTTGTTAGATAATAATCTTCTTGGTTGAAAATTAATCGTTTTGGTAGAAAATTCAAATTTTCTTTTAATTCAACTATTCCAATTCAAGATTCATAATTTTAGTTGACAATTTAAAAAAAAAGTTTAACTACAAATTGAACTATTTAATGTTTGGTTGGAAAATTATGTTTTAGTTGAAAATTCGATTTTTTGTGTGTAAATTAACCTTTTTGGTTGCAAATTCATCTTTTCAGTTAAAAATTCAATTATTTTAGTTAAAGATTCATAATTTTAGTTGAAAATTCACCTTCATGGATGAAAATGAAACTCCTTAGTTGAAAGTTAGTCTTTCGTTAAAAATTCAGCTGTTCCAATTGAAGATTCATCATTTTAGTTGAAAATTCATCAGTTCGGTTGAAAATTAATTTTTTAAACCAAAAATTTAATTATTCCATTTTGTATTGAAAAAAGACTTTATTCAACTGTTTGGTTGAACATTTGTCTCTTTTAATTGAAAATTAAACTACTTCGTATTTTTCAGTAGAAAATAATCTTCTTTGAAAATGTATATTCTTGGTTGCAAATTGAAGAATTCCAGTTAAATATTCATTATTTTAGTTGAAAATTTCAGTTGAATGTTGAACTCTTTCTTTAAAAATTCATGTTTTTGGTTTAAAATTCATCAATTTCAGTTGAAGATTCATAATTTTAGTTGAAAATTCATCACTTTGGTTGAAAATTCTTTTTTTTTTGCGTGGAAAATTTAAATATTCCATTTTTGGCTGTAAACTGATCTTTTTTAGTTGAAAATTTAACTACTTGTTTGAAAATTGATCTTTTTTGTTAATAATTCATATATTTTGAGGAGAAATCATGTTTTTCATAGAAAATTTATCTTTTTGGTTGAAAATGCAACTATTTGGTTAAAAATTGATCTATCTTTTTGAAACTGCAATATTTTTACTTGAAGAGTGAAGAACTTGAAGCGGTTTAAATTTAATTTAATATAGTACCCAAATTAATTTTACCTGAATATGCACTGAGTTTTAAGTATAAGAAGGTAAAATAAAAATTGGTTTGAACTATTATTCAAATTCATGGACCTAAAGAGACAAATTCAAGAAATGATTATGTTTTTAGTATTATTTAATTAATCGATGGTGTTAATATACTGAAAAATATCTTGTAATATAATTTGTCAAAGCTTTCTAAATTAAACATGTTAATCGAATCCCTAGAAAAATTGAATGAAAAATGATACCCGAAAAAAACCTGGAATTATCAGGGAATTTTTTTTCCAGGATTTGAATAGACACCCTATTACACTACTTTTAATCTCTGAAGTGATTGCGAGCCCTTAAAGAAAATAATTTTATGAAGAGAGAGGAAGATGTTAGCCGAAATAATCAAATAATTTTCTTTTTAGTCAAGGAAGGCCTTCGTGAGGGTAACTGTGCCAAAAATCTACCACCCATTTATTGTGGGCGCCCATAATGAAAACCTGGCGAAACTCGTCGCCGATACAGGAGCGCTGATTAATGTTCCTCCTCCTTCGGTTCACAAGGATGAAATCACGATTGCCGGAGAGACTGAATGCGTTGCTGTTGCAAGGCAGAAAATCGAAGCGATTTATAAAGATATGGTGCGTCTTTGTATTTAATTTACGGTCAATGAGATAAAGTCACTGGACTTCAAAGAAGTTGTATATAATTTCTTGTTCTTCCTTAGGAGAAGCGATGTGCAACAGTTTCCGTAGAAGTTCCCAAAGCCCAGCACAAATACGTGCTTGGGCCAAGAGGCAGCACCATAAACGAAATTCTCTCCTTGACGGGAGTGAGTGTAGAAATGCCTTCCAACGATTCTGCAATTGGGACGATAACACTTCGTGGACCTCAAGAAAAGCTTGGAGTTGGTAAGAAAATTCTTCATTGCCTTGAAAATTATCCATGTTAATTTATTTATTCAGTGTGGCCACTAGACGGGGAACTGCTCATTTTTTGACTCCGGGAAATGATGGTGAATTTATTTGTTCTAACCAGGAATTTTTTTAATTCGTAGTTTCAGTGGAAACGCTTATTCAGTAACTTTAAGTTTCACCTGATACATAAAATAATCTGAGATTGAACGAGTCCTTTTTCAAATTTTAAGAATTTTTAAAACCAATTGTAAAATCAGTTAATTTGCAAGACTTGAACTTGACTGTTTTAATTTCTAAGTCTAAAGTTGTCATTAGTTCGAAACTAACATAATTTAACCATGTATAATATTGAATGTTTACATTAACAGAGTGTTTACTTAACCGGGAAAACCGGGAATTTGATTCAGGGACCGGGATTTTTCTCTCGAATGTACTACAGTTGGAACAGAGATTTTGTGAAGAATCAGAATGTTTTAATTTCGACTTTTAGACAGGGAATTTTCTAAAAGATTTATAATTCTGTGTTGGGACAAAGAATTTCAGTAAAGAAATATAATTTTGAATATTACAGGCCTCACAGACCCGTCTTTATATCCCCTATTGTACCCTATATTCAGTTGAGGCCCCTAAAGTACCCTCTTTTCAAGATTTGATCCCAATAGTACCCAATTTGCTGCCCATAATGGAACTTTAAAAAAATTTGTAATATGATGGAAGCTTCTTTAAATGAAAATATCACATTAGTTTTTTTATTTCAATCAATTAACTCATGGGTTAATCACTATACAATTCAGGTCTATACCTATTTCTGAATTGTCTTGAATTCATTTGAAATATAGAAGGATTTGCAATATTTTAGAAAATTTTAAACGATTACCAGAAATTTTTAATTTATTTGAAAAGTTTGAAGGAATTTCAAAGACTTTGAAATATTTTAGAGTATTTTAAAAGATTCCAAGGCATTTTCAAGAGATTTAAACAATTTCAAGGGATTTTCAAGGATATAATAATTTTAAGGGATTTTAATATTTTATTGGACTTCAAAGAATTTATTCACAAGAAGTGAGGGATTTCGTAGTTTCAAAGATTTCAATAGATATCCAAATATTTTTTGCAATTCATTTGGAATTGATCCTGAATTCTTATCAATTTATCCTGAATTCTTTTTAATCCTTTTGAATTCTTCTAAGTTCACTCAATTTCACTCAATTCAATGGATTTTTTTATTATTTTTGTTTTATTCATCTTGAAGTCTTTTAATCTCACCTTATTAAATTATTAGGCATTTCGCCAAATTCTCTTGAATGCCCCTTTTAATTTTTCTAAACTTATTTCAAACGTTTTCAATTCAATTAATTTGTTCATGTTTTTTAATTGTTTCCGATTCGCTTAATAGCTTCTTTAATTCAGCTTGATTTTTTTGTATGACTTTCATAGAAGTCTTCTTGTTTCCCGTAAATTCTTCCAAATTGACTTGAATTCTACTGAAGTAAATGGATTTTTTCGATTAAAATAAAATGTCTAATTCATTTGAATTATTTTCAATTGTTTTTTAGTCATCAGTCACTTTTTTGATTAGAAATTAGTAGGGTTTCAAAGATTTGAAGAGATTTGAAATTATTTTATGGAAATCATTATGAATTCTTATTAATTTATCCTGAATTCTTTAGAATTCTCTTGAATTTTTTTAATTCACTTTAATTCTTCTAAGTTTACTCAATTCTACTTAATTCAATGGATTTTTTTTTGTATTTTAAAAGCTTTTATTTAATTAATCCTGAAGTCTTTTTACCTCACCTTGAGTTTTTAGGCATTTCATCAAATTCTTTTGAATGCCCTTGAATTTTTCTATGTTTGCTTCAAACTTACTAAATTTAATTAAGTTTTTTCATATTTTTACATTGTTTTCAATTCATTTAATTTTTTTTAATACACCTTGAATTTTTATGTATTTCATCGAATTCTTCTCGTTTATCTAAAATTCCTCTAAATTCATTCCAATTTTAAGGAAATCAATGGAATTTTGTTGATTTACATTTTTTTCCACTTCATTTGAATTCTTTCGAATTTAACTCGAATTGTTTTGAAGTCTTATGAATTTATCCTGAATTTGTTACCCTTTGAGAGCGAAAAAAGTACCCTATGAACATGACAAAAAGTACCCTTTGGTCCCTATATTTTATACCATAGGGACTGTGAGGCCTGCTATTATATCAGGGAATTTCCGTAATGAATTATAATTTTGAGTTTTTAACCGGGAATTTTTTACGGAGAATTATAATTTGAACTTTGGGGCAGGCAATTTCCGCAGAGAATTAGAATTTTAACTTTAGGACAGAAAATTTTCTAAAAGAATTACAGTTCTGAAATAGAGCTAGGGATTTGTGTAAAGAAATATAATTTTTATTCTAGTTTCACTTTAGAGCCGGAATTTTTATGAAGAATTACATTTTTTACTTTGGACAGAGTGTTCCCGTAAAAAATTATCATTTCAATTTTTCATTAACGAGGTTATGAAAGACGTTTGTCAAGTAAAATCGTTTTTTTAATGGTTTGGAAAAACGAAAAACAATTTGGAGTCTAAGCTCCTGGTATATATTTGATTCATAGAATTAAAATTTGACGTAGAACAGGAGATTTTTTACATGGAAGGGAAATTTTGCAAAAACAATTTTAATTCTGATTTACAAGAAGGGAATTAAAAAAAATCTGTTCCAAGTCAGAATTCGTCGCAATTTGAAACTTCCCTCTACCAGTTTATTAAAAAGGAAGTTATATATGTATTTCTGAATTATAATTGAAAATTTTGTACTTAAGTATAATTCTAACTGGGAACAGGGAATTTTGGAAATGAAATTAATTGTGACTTGGTACAGGGAATTTTTCCTAAAGTATTATAATTCTGAGTTTGAACGGGGAGTAAATTAATGAAATATAAAAAATATTTCCCGTAAAGCATGATAATTCTGACTTAGAACAGGGAATTTTCGTAAAGATTTATAATTTAGACTTTGGGATAGGGAGTTTCCGTAGAGAATTGTAATTTAAACTTTAGGACAGAAAATTTTTTAGATGGAACGAAAATTTTGGAAACTAATTTTAATTCTGATTCAGAAGAAAGTAATTTAAAAAAATCCCTGTTTGAGTTCATAATTATAATACTTTTACAATATCGGATGTTTCAACTCAGAATTATAATTCTTTTCCAAATTTCCCTGTTCCAAATGAAAAATCTTTTTGAAATCTTTTCAAATCTCTTAAATATCGTTTTAAATCATTAAAATCTTTTGAACTCTTTTAAATTGACCGAAAAAAATTAACTATTGATCGGGAATTTAAAATCATCGTTCGGATAGACATCCTGTTTAAGCATTCTGGGGTGTCCTTCTAGCTTCAAAAAAATAGTTTCAAATTAAAAAAATTAATAGTTCAAATTTTCGTGAAAGAAATCCTTGCAAATTAAGTCAATAATTTCAAATTTAAATGTTCAAAAGTTTGAATTTGAAAATTTTAACAACCGGGTAAATGGCTGAAAATCGTGAAAACCCAAAGAAATGAACAGAATTTTTTTTACCAATCGAATGGCTACCCTCTTATTTATCATCATTTATATACGAATATTTCTTCTTTTAGCTTTAAGCAAGGTCTACGAAAAAGCGAATAGCATGTGCAATGACGCAGTGGACGCGCCGGCGTGGATCCACAAATATATCATCGGGCCAAAGGGTGCGAATATTAAGAAAATTACCCAGGATATGGGCAAGGTGAATGTCGAATTTAACGATAAAGAGAACAAAATCAAAATCGAAGGACCTCCGGAGGAAGTCGAGGTGGTGAAGAAGACAATTCATTCTATGGCTGAAGACTATGTGGCCAAACTCGTCTTCAGGGAACTGAACATCGACCCTAAGTACTATAAGCATATCATCGGGAAAAATGGAACCAATGGTAATAATAAATTTAACAAAAATTACAATAAAATACGAAAAATGTTCTTGTATTTTCTGTCTTTTTATAATAATTAAAAAAAATTAATTGTCTATTTAACTATTTTTACAGTGAATCGTCTCAAAACTGAAATGGGTGTCGTTATCACGATTTCTGAAGAAGGCGGTAACAATTTGATTCGAATTGAAGGAAATTCCACTGGCGTCTCGCAGGCAGAGAAGGTATATTTTTTTAATGGGCGATTTAATTTCAGAGGATTCTAAATTTGTTTGCCTTGAATGAGTTCAACGATTATTTTAATAAAGTAATAACTAATATCTTTTTTGTTGATTTTTTTTTTTGAAGGAACTGTTGGAAATGGTGGACAAATTAGAGAACGAAGTCGAGAAAGACGTGCCGATCGAACACCGATTTTACCGAAAGATTATCGGAAACAAGGGCGATAACATCAAAGAAATTAGGGATAAGTTCAACCAAGTGCAGATCATAATTCCCGCTCAAGGTTTCTATACATTTCTCTATATTTCTGTACATTTCCCGATAATTTCAACAGACCGGAAAATTACTAGGAATTTAATTTATTTAAAAAAATCTATTCAATTAAATTTCACTTGTTAATTTTGAAATTCATTAAAATTGTTACAATGTCAAATTAAAATCATTATCATTTGCCAAAACGGAGAAATTCGAATCTTAAAAATTGAACAATTTTAGTCAGGAAGCCTTAATAGTTTAAATTAATTATTAATCAATTTATAATTTGAATGTTTTATTTCGGAATTTTAAAGGTTTTCAAATGAATTGTTTTACATTAAATTCTTCAATTTAAAAATTATTTTTCGAATACTCTAAAATGCAATTCAGTCTTGAAGGCGTATAAATTATGTTTAATTCAAATCTAATATAATTGTCAATTGCAATCTGTTTGAAATTATTTTAGGAGAGAAAGGAGACGTTGTTAAAATTCGAGGGCCAAAACAGGATGTAGAAAAGTGCCACAAACACTTGATGAAGTTGGTGAAGGAACTGCGCGAAAGCAGTTTTGTCCTCGAAGTTCCGATCTTCAAACAGTTCCATAAATACATCATTGGCAAGGGCGGTGCCAATATACGCAAGGTTCGGCTTTTTCAACCAAATATTTGAATAATTTTGAAAATTATTATTTGCCAAAAAAAGTGTCTGTTTTTAATTGTTGTAATTTATTCAACAGATTCGTGAAGAGACGCAAACCAAGATCGATTTGCCAGCCGAGGGAGAGAAAAGTGACGTGATTATTATCACTGGGAAAAAAGAAAATGTCGAAGAGGCGAGAGACAAAATCCAGAAGATTCAGAATGAAATGGTATAGAAATTTGTCATCTTTTCTTTTAAATCTTGAAATTTTTGGAATCCTTGTGAAATCTTTTGCATTTTTTAAAATACCTTGAAATTTTCTGAAATATTCATGAAATCTTTTATATATTTTTAAATCTTCTGAAAGTTTAATTTAATTTGTGAAATCTTTTGAAATTTTCTTAAATTTTTTGAAGTCTTTGAGAAATATTTTAAAAATTTTCGAAATCTTCTGAAATATTTGTGAAATCTTCTTAAATTCTTTGAAATCCTTGTGAAATCTTTTGAATCTATACTTCGAAATCTTGTGAAATATTTTGAAATTTTCTTAAATTTTTTGAAATCCTTGTGCAATATTTTAAATTTTTAAAAATACTTTGAAATATTTGTGAAATCTTTTTAATATTTTCAAATACTTTGAAGTCATCTGATACATTTGTATATATTTGATACACAAACGATATCTTTTAAATCTTCCGAAATATTTGTGACATTTTTTGACAGTTTCTTAAATTTTTTGAAATCCTTGTGAAATCTTTTAAAATATATACTTTGAAATCTTCTCAAATATTTGTGAAATCTGTAAAATCGATGATGTCTTTTTAAATCTTGTGAAATATTTTAAATTTCTTAAATTTGTTGAAATACTTCTGAAATCTTAAAATACTTTGAAATATTCTGAGAACTTTCCAAAATATTTGAAATCTTTAAAATCTTTTGACATTTTTTTGAATCCTTGTAACAATCTTTGAAATCTTTGTGAAATGCTCCCTGTTCTTTTAATAAATAATAGTAATAAAGTCTTCGAAGTCTCTGTGAAATATTTGTGAACGTTTTGTAAATTCTTTAAATCTTTCAAATCTTTTTAAATCATTAACTTTTTTTTTAAATATTTGTAATAATTTGTGAGATTTTGTGAAATGAATATTCCATTTGAATGAAATATTTTTTCAGACGATTACTGTCACTGAGGAGATATCGATTCCTCCCAAATTCTACAATACGCTTATTGGAACCGGCGGAAAGTTGATTCAATCCATAATGGAAGACTGCGGTGGAGTTACTATCAAATTCCCTCCTTCAGAAAGCAAGAGCGACAAGGTCAGTTACTTTAAAATTGTAATTATTTGTTTAAAAAAGTATTCGTCATGAAGAAACGAATAGGTTCAATAAATTACTACTAGTAAAATTAAAAACAAAACCTTGAACAGGTCAGCATCCGAGGACCAAAGGAGGACGTCGAGAAGGCGAAACAACAACTCACGGAATTGACGAACGAAAAACTCCTTTCCAGTTACACCGTTGAAATTCGTGCAAAGGCTCAACATCACAAATTCCTTATTGGGAAAAACGGTGCCAATATAAGAAAGGTCTGTTTCCTAAACTTCTCAAATTCAACATTTTTAATCGTTTGACTCTATTCGACACTATTTTGCTTCTGTTTGGAAAAAATCACACCAACCAAGTAGTAGAATTAAAAAAAAAAGATGAAATCTAAACATAAAATGCAATAGTTGATATTTTAACAACAAATTTTGTTTTTAAATCAAAAACACTTGAATTGAACCAAAAAAGACGAGTTTCCAACAAAATATTTGAAGTCTCAAACCAACACAGATAAATTTTCAACCAAACGGTTGCATTTTTAATAAAAAAAGATTAACTTTCCAACAGAAAAGATGAATTTTCAAAAGATTAATTTTCATTAAAGAAAACGAATTTCCTACAAAAAAAATTAATTTTGTACCAAATACTTGAATTTTCAACCCGAGAATATGAATTTTCAACAACATCAAAAGTGAATTTACAACTAATCAGTTGAATTTTCAACAAAATAGTTAAATTTTCAGTTAAAGTTAATTTTTCACAAAAAAAAGGCGAATTTTCAACTTTAATTATGAATCTTCAACCAAGAAAGTGATTTTTTAAGAAAGTAGTTAAACTTTCAACCAGAGTTGAATTTTCAGCCTAAAGAATTTCATCACAAAAAGATTTTAATTTGAAATAAAAAAACAGTCGGATTAACCCAAACAGATGGATTTTCAACCAAATACATAAATATTCAGGCAAATAGTTTAATTTTTTATCAAATTGTTGAATTTTTGATCCAAAAATGCGAATTTTCTACAAAACAGTTGAATTTTCAACAAAAAAGTTAATTTTTAACCAAAAGAGATTAATTCTTAACCAGACAGTTGTATTTATAACAAAAAATATCAAATTTCTATAGAAGAGGATGAATTTTAAAACCAAAAAGATTAATGTTTAACAACATAGTTGAATTTTCAATCAAATAAAAATTGGTTAGTCAAGAAAGCAAAAAAGATGATGTCAAATTATTGAATTTTCAAGCTAAAAAGACATATTTTGATAAAATACATACATTTTTAACCAACCAGTTGAATTTTCAAACAAGAAGAATAATTTTCTGCCAGGAAAGATGCTTTTTTGAACAAAATACATACATTTTTAACCAAAAAGTGGACTTTTCAACCATGAAGTTTAATTTTCTACCAAAAAAGAATTTCTTTTAACAAATTACATAAATTTCCAACTAAATAATTTGAACAATAGATGTGATGTTAGTCCAAATTGTATTTAAATACTTTTTAGTTATATTATTTTCGTTTCTAAAGATGTGTAAATTTAGTAGTTATATTTTTAAACTTAAAAAAATGAAATTTTGAACAAAAAATGGACTACTTAAATTTTCAATAAAAAAAAAGTAATTTTTGACAAAACTGTTTAATTTTGTACCAAATAGTTGAATTTTTACCAAATTGTGGAATTTTCACCCCGAGAATATGTATTTTCAACAAAAAAGTTAATTTTCAAACCAACAAAAAAAACGTATTTTTAATTAAAATTATGAATTTTCAACCTAACAAGATGAAATTTCAACGAGAAATTGATATTTCAACAAAATCGATATGAAGTGTTGATATTTCAACAAAAAGGATTTTCATTACAAATAAAAAGTTACATTTTTTAACCAACTAAAGGATTTTGTAACAAAAACAAACAAATTTTCAAGAAAGTACGTTAATTTTCAACCAAATTGTTGATTTTACTAGACAAAAATAAGAATTTTCTACAAACCGGTTGCATTTTTAACTAAAATAGGTGAAA